>WBNM01023819.1:0-56461 GCA_013399055.1 Ramphastos sulfuratus
TTAATATATATATATAAAAAATACCTATATGGATGTACACCTACCAGCTCTTCCTGTTGCCCACCTTTGCTGTATCTTTTGTGACCCTCAGATGGACCTTGCCGGTTTAAGAGCCAAACATTATTGCTTCCTGGTGGCAGGAAAGCAGCTCTCCATCTCGAGAGCTTTATTAACTAACGTGCTGCAAAAATCGTTTCACTGCCTGCTAAAAATGCAGAAATGAGTTGCCTTCAACTTCACCCAATTCCCAGGGAAAAAAAAACAAACACATTTGTGTGTTTTAACAGCTTTTAAATAAATGGAGCGTCAAGTGCGGGCAGCTAAGCTCTGGAGTGAGGGGCTTGGCTCGCAGCGGGGAGCAGCCCAGGGCTAACTGCTAATGTGGTTTTTATTCATTGCTTTTTTTTTTTTCCCCAGGTACAGTTGTCATCCAGAGAGATGATAAACTCCAACACCTTATAATTATTTCTGCAAAACCGACTTGGAACAAGGCATCTGAAATCAGAGGGTACCGAGAACATGGAAAGTGTGGTGAATGTACTTTCAATACCTCTTTCTATTGTTCAGGATAAAATTCTCCCTTCTCTAAAATGTAAATGGAGTGAGAGCAAATCTGACAACTCCCCAAACCGCTGGACATGTCAGCAGTCGCTTTGGCTGGGATGTGCAGAACAGACTCTGAACGGTTCTTCCCCCAGGCTTATCACTGGAGCTGGGCTAGCCCTCCAGAAAAGAGGCTATTTGCACTTCAATCCTCAGCTGCGCGTCGGAGAGCCTCTCGCAAGGTCTGGGGTGATCCAGCAACTGCAGTCCATCAAATGCACTGGAGAATGCAGAAAAGAGATAAGAAATGCTGCGGATGAGATTCTGGGAGGCTTTGGTGCTGCTCCAGCACAGCCAGAGACATGCCAGGTGGGTTGGGGAAGCACTCCCCACTGCCTCAAGCAACCTCTCTGCTTCATCTGTTTTGAGCATGAAGCCTTTTGGGAGTGTGCGAGGCCGTACGGAGCACTAAGCAGCTATGCTCTCACATTAGGCTTTCAGGCACCAGTGAAACATCAGCAAGAATAAACTGGCTTAGACAGCAGCGTTCCCCTCCTCTTCATTGCCATTAGACACGTAGCAAATGCAACCCAAAACCTCCTCAGCACCTTCCCAGACCCAAAAGTCCCCCTGAGCCACCCTGAACCCCGCTGGGGTTGGCTCAGGCAGAGGAGCTCCACAGCTGTGCTGGGAAGGTCAACAAATTCTGACATTTGTTCAAATAAAGGCTCAAATTCTTTTGACTGCTGTGGTCTCTCATGGCTCCCTGAAATTGAGGGGGTTGGTATGGATATGTGTTGTGTGCATGCCCACGAGAACACGCCAACAAAAGCCATCTAAGTGCTTGTGGTGGGCAGGAGGTATTTATCATAAGTGTTCTTTCTCAAGGGGCTGCTGCACTGCAGCCTGCGGAGACCAAGGCACGGAGACAGGAATTTAAGAGATACCTCTGATCATTTCTGAAAGAAGAAAGGAATTAGGACACAAAATGAAAGCTGAATAGAGGCTTAGGGCAGATGGAAATAAAGAGTGGGTATGTTGAGCCAAGTTTCTTATTCCTAAAATCTCCTCTGATATTTAAACACCACAGTTAATGAAACTTTTTCCAGCCAGAATTCTCTCAGATCTGTATTTGCTTCTCCACGAGAGTTGTAGCATTGCCCCATGGTGGACACTGCTTTTGAGAAATGTGAAGGCAAAGGGATATGTGTGCAGCAGGAGCACTGAACTTCAAACCTCCACAGAACTCTCCTAGCAGAAGAAACCTCACAGCATCTGTTTATTTTATCACATCGAATCGCCATGGAGATGTGAACACCCTGTCTTATTCACAGGAAGATGACATAGCTATTCTTCTGCAAAACAGAAGTTGCTTTTTAAGTATTTCCAATCATAAATGAGGAAAACACCCAAAAATCCATGTTCCACCCAGGGCCCCAAACACCACACCCAATTCTGCCAATTTAAAATACAGGCCTATGATAAGCTTAGGCTCAGTCTGGCTGTGCCCTGCACTGAGAATGCTGGCAGGGCAGCTTGGCTTTAGATCTCTGATGCTGCCACAGCCTTTCTCTGAGTAAGGAAAGGATGTGCACAGGCAGCCTGGGTGCAGAAGCAGTGCTCATCCTGGCAGAAAGCATTTCTCTGCCTGAATTTCAGATATCAACTGCTCACAGAGAGACCCACTAGACCATGGCTCTTTTGGACAACCTGTCTGAGAGACAATTAATGAGTTTAAGGAAGAAGACAAGACCATTATGATTGCTCTCCAAGCAGAAAGCTGCTAATGGAACAAAATACATGTGGTAATAGGAGCCCGTCTCTAGGCTCTTCCCTGCATTAAATCTTTCAAGCCTGCTACTGACTGATTATTTTAGCAGTACTGTCACAGCAAATACCAGAGGCCCTGGAATTTTAGCCCCAAAGTACAGATCTGCTTGTGCACTGTCATCTTGTGGTCTCCCTTTCCTTTTCCTTTCCATCTACCTACCAGAAACACCTCTTTGCATTTTCCCCCTGCCCTGCTGGCAGGAATATTGCTCCCTCTGACACCTGCGCTGCATCCAACACCAATAAGCCTGCAAATCCTGCTGACAGCTGTGCTCTGCCTTCTCCTGTGGTCAGATGGAGCACAAGGAAGTGAAAGAACAAGACAGAATGAGAGGAAATGGCCTGAAATTGTGCCAGAGAAGGTGTAGGTTGGATATTAGGAAAAACTTCTCTACTGCAGGAGTGGTCAGGGATTGGGACAGGAGGTACAAGAGGAGTGGTCAGGGATTGGGACAGGAGGTACAAGAAGAGTGGTCAGGGATTGGGACAGGCAGGTCTGTCTTGCCAAGCCCCACATTGCTCTGGCCAGCTGCTGTAGGTGCACGAGCTGGTCACCATGGGACACCTCACCTGGAGTACTGTGTCCAGCTCTGAGGCCCTTAATGTAAGAAGGACATAGACCTGATGGAGAGGGTCCATGGGAGGACCACAAAAATTATGAGAGGGCTGGAGCACTTTTCCTACCAGACAGGCTGAGAGAGCTGGAGATGTTCAGCCTGGAGAAGAGGAGGCTCTGGAGAGACCTAATAGCAACCTGAAGGGGCCCTATGAAAAAACTGGTGATGATGGTGGACTGTTTACAAAGGAATGTGGCAACAAGAGCAGGGGCAATGGTTTTAAACTAGAGAAGGGTAGATTTAGATTGGACATTAGGAAAAATAAGGGTGGTGGAACACTGGATAGGTTGCTCAGGGAGAGGTGGTGCAGGCTGCATCCCTGGAGACATTCAAGGTCAGGCTTGATGGGGTTCTGAGCCATCTGACCTAGTTAACGATTCCCCTACTTCCTGCAGGGCAGTTGGCCTAGATGACCTTTCAAGTTCCCTTCCAACCCAGCGCATTCTATGATCTCCAGGGTCACCGAGGGCCCTTCACCCACTCGTGTCCAAGGCAAGGCTTTTGCCTCACACCGAAACGGGTTTGCAGTGCCAGGGGCTGCCTGGCAGCCTCTAGTGGCACTGCTGGGTCCTTACAGAGCTTTGCATTCGTCCATCGCAGCTCCCAGTTTTGTGCACAACCTGGTGTGGTGCCTCCACGTCCTTGCCCTGCCTCTGTGGGTCAGTCAGGGTCTGGCATGACATGGGGCAGGGAGGTGACTGCTGCCAGCTAATCCGGTTAGTGGTCTTAGGCTCCCTCAGGCTGGCCACTGCCTCCACCTGTAGGGTCGCTTATAAACAGCCCAGCAGTCACAATTAGCATCAAGTCAGGATCTCACCGTGCTGAGGAGTTGTATGTTCTGGAAGGCTGGACATTTATGAGAGCAAGGAGGATGCATAGGTACCACAAAAGAGCTTTTAAAACATCTAGCACTACTGGGTTGGGTTTCCCACACACACCTGCAAATTAACACTATCTCTGCTTCTCTGGCTCTTTGCTAGTCAGTTAAGCGACTCTGAAGCAAACCCAAAAATCAAAACAGGATCTGAGGGTAGGGAGTCTTGGTCTTCTGAGTGAAGCAGGGCAGAGGATCAAGATCCTAAAGTCAGGAGAAGGGCAGGGGAAGGAACTGCCACGTCGACAGCAAAGGGCCTCTCCTGAGCTTTTGGAGGAGGCAGAGAGCAGGGCAGGAAGGAGGTACAAGAGGACAGTGACAGAAGAGGGAGGTGCTGGCTTATAAATGCTTATATATGAATCGAAACACCTCCAGAGATTTATTAAGATCCCGGGGAAAGACTGTTGGTTGAAAAGTAGGTCTTTAACCCCAAATCATCTTACTTTCAAATGAAAAGGAAACAAAAGAAGAGTTGAGGAATTAGTGCTACGTAATAAAACGCTTGCATGAGGGGCACCGAATCCACCCAGTGTCCCCACAAAGGCAGCCGTGAGAGCAGAGTTGCTCTGCCTTGCTATGTCTTACGAGTGACCGAACGACTGCAGAAAACCAGGCGCTCTGTGTGCTGCTCTGCTTTGCGGCTGGCACAGTCGAGCTGAACGTTTGCAGGAGCGAGATGTGCCCGGCGGGGAAGCTCTGCAGAGCCTCGCCGCCAGCGGAGCCGCACCGCAGGGCACCGCCGCCAGCGGAGCCGAACCGCAGGGCACCGCCAGCCTCCTCCCCGCTGGGGATGCTTATTGGAAATGACACTCCAGCAGCTTTGGGACACCACGTGAAATACGACGCTGGGCACCTATCCTGCGCACAGGGAGCCTGCTTTCTAAAAGGCAAACGGTGCAAATAGTTTCACACTGTTCTTTTTGAACGGCTGCTTCTCTGATTCAGCTTCTCCACTGTCTTCCAAAGATCAATGTCCAATATACTTTCTAGTGGATGCTTGGAGTGAGGAGCAGTCCCTTGGAGTCACTGCAGCTATCTCAGGGAACGGTGCCAGAGAGACAGCAACTCACAGCGCCCCATCTAATATTGTTAAGTGCAAGTGCCACTTGTAACAGAGTTATCATCCTTTTAATCAACTGAAATGACGCTATAAGGACAGCTATTGATTAGAGGGAAGAAGCAGGTTTAAATGAACAAAGGCAAAACCTGTGATGACTTTCAGCTGCTATTCAACGAAGGTCTTTGTTCAAGCTACTACTACCCCAGGTGGTAGTGGAGTCTGAAAAATCCAGTACCCCTGGGAGCACTCATTCTGTTACACTTCCTGTGTTCTCTAGGTGCAGTTACTCCTGCTGAAGCTCACATATCTTTACCCCACATCTTGTAGCAGGACTAGAGCATCTGGGCTGGGGCTGGGGCTGAGGCCTCCTGATGGATTCTGTGATTTGGGTTACAAAGCAGGCAAAATGACAGTTGCTTAGTTCCCAGTAACATTATCTTACCTCCTTTTATATATTACTCAGCTACATATGAGGCAACTGATCAGCTCTGACTGGAAAAGGCTGGGATTTGTGTGCTCAGCTGTTACTTGTGATGTAGGAAGGAAAACATCAGTATCAGTTCAGTTGCCTTCACAAGCAACAACTGCATAGATCAGATACTTACAGAGCAGGCAGAACTTACATAAAAAATCTAAGGATTAGCTCATATTTTACAGAATCTTTTTTATCTTTTAGCATCTTTTAAAATATGAAGCAATCTCTTTAATAATCATCAATATTTCAGAAGTAAAAAGCAAACCAAACAAAGGACAAAAGTCAGTCTTTTACCTCTCTCTATACTGGTAATCCATTACAGCTGCATGCAGAAATGCCTTTTATTTTTACAGCTTGGTTACAGAAAGCATCACTGGTCCTGTGCGTGGCAGTACAGCAACTGAAATGTCTCTTATGGACCAAGCTACAGACCCTTCAAAAAGCTGTCAAACTTTTTTTTTTTTATTGCCAAGTGAGAACCATTTTACACCATATAATAGAGTGTAACATAGCCAACACACCCTGTGACACATTGAGCAATACTGCATCACTAACAAACCCACCTCAAGCAACGGTTAAAGGAGTCATTTCTTTTCAAACTGTCTCCTTTTACCCTCCCTTTCTTTATCTGACCTAAAGAGGTGCTCTGATAACTCTCATTTGAATTCAGCTGGTCCAGCAAGGAGGAGGAGTTTAGTTTTTAGAAGCACATGGATGTTTCCATAAATTTTCCCCTAGAGGCTTTTATAACCAGGCAGAGCACTCCGACACCTCGTTGGAAATACACACAGCAGTTTCAATGAGATCAATCAAATTATTCACCTTCATTGCAGAAGCACCAAAATGCTTCATAGGGCCAGGATAAGCAGCTGCAAAGTGAGGGTAAACCTGATCCTTTGATCTGAACCTACACTTCCTCCTACTTGGAAAAAGCAGGAGTGAAGCTGCACTCTCTCTGGCTTTCAGTGACCACTGACAGAATTCCTCAAATCTCCCATCAAGGGGAAAAAAAAAAAAAAGAAAAAAAAAAAAGAAAGGTATTTTTGCAGCTTGACTTTATTACTCCTGGGGTCTGGAGCAGATCTCCCCTCTACATTCCTGCATTGCTAATCCCCTCCACTCCCCCTTGACTTCTGCAGCCTGGGATGCTCCTCCTTCCCTCCCAACTCTTTCATGCTGTTGAGCCAGAAGGTTGCTTCACCTGCTGCACTGTATTCTGATTTTCTTCATTTACTTCTGTGCTGGTGAGACCCAGTTTGCAGCAGGGCCAAGAGTGTTCCTTAGGGCTGTACAAGTCTCCAGGTATGTACACTAGAAAAATGTACAGAATAAAATCCCCTGACCCATTTTGACCTTCACAAGCATCACCCAAGCACTACAAACACTTAAATGAAAGCTATTTCATATGGGAAGAAGACAGACATGGCTTCAATCTCTTCAGGTAAAACTCTGACTGAGAAGCTTTTTTCTTTCCTAACAAAACAGGGACTGGAATGAGCTGCCCAGGGAGGTGGTTGAGTCACCCACCCTGGATGTGTTTGAGTCGATTGAATGTGGTGCTTAAGGATGTGGTTTAAAGTGAATCTTGTAGAGTAGGGTTATAGGTAGCACTTGGTGATCCTGAGGGGCTTTGCCAACATGCATGTTTCTGTGATTCTGTCAAAACAAGACTTACAGGACCTGGCCTCTCCAGGGTGACTGGTGACAGAATCCTCTCACAGAAAGTAAAACCTTTTCCTTCTGTTTGGACCACACTAACCCCACAAATCCATAGTAAAAGCTCTAAACAGCTATTCAGCTTGAGAACTGTGATGGTTTGGGAGNCATCAGATTTCCAGTTTCCTTGGCTTCTATGTTCTTTAACTGAAACTGTCAGACATCAAAGCTCACTTGATGGATCCTTATCAGGTTTACTGGAGTTTTCCATGGGAATCTCCTAGCAGGGCAGTGTATCTCCACCATATGGGGTGGAGCTGCTCTCATGTTCCCCTTAGCCCCCATCTATATCTAATAGCAGGACACTGAATGTGAGATATTGGCTCGCCTTGGCTGACAGCCAGAGAGCTGAACCCGTGACATCCCCAGCACACAGCTGGCGCCACAGCAGCCAGAGCTGATGTACAGCTTTGCTAAGCCAGGGGAGCAGCAGCCTTTAGCCTGCTCGCCCATCAGCAACCAGATGAGCACCCTGGCCGCTGCCAAAAGTAAGTGAAGCATCCCTTTAGTCTGCAGGCAGGCAGGCTCCCTGCCTGGGGCTGGAAAACAATGGCAAATGGCAAGCAAGGGAGGGGTGTAAATACTGCTCCATGTGAACTGCGACCAAGGGGAGTTGAATGGCAGAGCTTCCCAAATCAGGGAAAGAGGTATGAGCTCAGATAGACCTTCAGACTGAAGTGCCTCTGTTCCTGGATGAGGCTCTGTCACTTGACTCCAAGGAATTTAAAACATTTTATTTTTTAAAGACACAGCTTAGAAACAAAGTGAAAATTATTTACACCACTAAGCAAGACCAGAAAGATTGTCCCAGTCCTAGCTTCATGCTGGCATTTACTCACAACTTAGAATCACAGAATCAGTCAGGGTTGGAAGGGACCACAAAGATCATCAAGCTCCAACCCCCCTGCCATGGGCAGGGGCACCTCACACTAGATCAGCCTGGCCACAGCCTCATCCAGCCTGGCCTTAAACACCTCCAGGCATGAGGCTTCCACCACCTCCCTGGGCAACCCCTGCCAGGCTCTCACCACCCTCATGCTGAAGAATTTCCCAACATCCAGTCTGAATCTCCCCATTTCTAGCTTGGTTCCATTCCTTCCAGTCCTGTCACTACCTGACAGTCTAAAAAGTCCCTCCCCAGCTTTCTCATAGCCCCCTTAAGACACTGAAAGGTCACAATAAGGTCACCTGGGAGCCTTCTCCTCTTAAGACTGAACTTGTGTTTTTCTGCTGTTACCCATAGGGATGCCTTACAAGAGAAAGAATTTGTTTAGTAGACCCCGGTCCAGCCCTCAGTGTGAGAAGATAGAGAGGACATTGAGGTTTTAGGTCCTGTTGCCAGGCTGGGTGCCATCCTGCCCATCCACATGCCTTCTGCAGCTAACAGCATGTCCCCTGTTGCACTGCAATTAAGAAGGGAGAGCTGACCAGCCTGTCGGGGACATCTCAGGCAGTGTGAGCCATCTGCACTTCTGCGACGGGTGGTTCCTCCCACGTCACTGCAGTGAAGGTTGCTGGCAGGACACTCAGTCTACATTAGGATATGTTCCCAGAGCTTTCCTATCATCCTGTCCTGAAGGGAATTTTATGTATAAGCACTTCCATTTCTGCAAGCACCACCCTTCAGAAGCAGCATGTTGCAATCACACGTCAGAACCTGGCAAAGTCTGACCAGTAGTTGCTACTACTACATTCACTTTCTTAGAACAAATAAGCCAACACCAGCAACCACCCTTCTCCTCCACTTCAGCTGTGTCTTTCATAGGATAGTTTCCTAAGTAGTCTTTTTCCCCCCCACCTCTAAACTCTACAAAAAGTCACTTAGAAACATGCAGCCTCATTGAGGAACCATTCCTGACAGTAACTTACACCAGCTGGTGTAAGGGACACAATACTAATACCCACTTCTCTGGAAAACTTGAGGTTTGGCTCAACTACAACTCTGGAAAAGAGGAGGCCTTCAGTAATAATTCATCTTCTAGATTAGCCAGATGAGAATTAATGAGGTTTCAGTGGTAAAAAGTTGAAGGAAAGAAAAGGTAAAACTGCCACACCTTGTAATAAACACCTGCCTCACACAGGTTTGCACTGAAAAGCAGATGTCACAGTGACCACAGTCTACTGAGAACTAATTTTAGCCACACAGAACAAAATTCTGGAAGATTTGGATGTCTGGCCCTTTCCTTGGAGAATTACAGAATTGTCAGGGTTGGAAGGGACCTCAAGGATCATCCAGTTCCAAATCCCCTGCCATGGCAGGGACACTTTCCACTAGATCAGGTTGCTCAGAGCCACATTCAGCTTGGCCCTGAAAACATCCAGGGATGAGGCTTCCACCACCTTCCTGGGCAACCTGTTCCAGCGTCTCATCACCTTCGTGGTGAAGAACTTCTTCCAAATGTCTAATGTAAATCTCCCCTCCTCTACCTTGGATCCATTCCCCCCAGTCCTATCACGACACAACACTCTAAAAAGTCCCTCAGCACCTTTCTTGTAGCCCACTTCAGATACTGGAAGGCCACAATAAGGTCTCCTCAGAGCCTTCTCTTCCTCAGACTGAGAACTGCTATTTTTTCTACATTTAAGCCAGGAACAGGATCCCAGCCTGCTGCAAAAAAAAACCCAAAACAAAACAAAAAAAACCCCCACCAAACCAAACCAAAAAGCAACCAAAAAAAAAAAACCAAACCCAAAGTCCTGGCTTGTCAGAATGAAGCCATGAAACCTCAAACACAAATTAACTACAGTAGGATTATAGTTCAATCCTGGGAAAAAAAACAAAACAAGCAAAAACCCAAACAAACAAACAACAACAACAAAAACACCAAACCAAACAAACCCAAAACACACCACCAAAAAACCAAACCAAAACAAAAACACAAACAAACAATCAAACAAAAACACACCACAAACCTAAACAGTCCAGAATAAGCAGAGCCAAGTTGGGTCAGATGTTGTGGTGACAGCATCCATTTCCCAGAGCATAAAATAATGGCATTTCTGGTGTAAACAGATACACACAAATATCATAGATTGGATGCCCAACATGAATTGCATGACCAGCTACACCTGCAAACACATGCCATGGAGGAGGGCTGAGCCTCCTGCTACACATCAGCTGCACTCTGGTCTGGGTCTGACGAGGAAAGAGCTCAGTTGTTATCCCAGTGGCCGAACTGCAGATGTTTTGTTCCAGATGTGGATGCTTTTAAGGTCAGTTTGAAAACTACTATGAACACAGTCAAATGAGAACCTTAAGGCCAGACTGGTTTCCTTTCCTTTGAGCCTTGTCATCGAAGCTCTGCTTTTCAGGCCACAGCAGACTGTCATAACATCTGAGTTCATTATGAAAGTCCAGTTATTAAAAAACAACAACCCCAGCTTACACCTTTATTGGAGCCAAAATATTTTCAAAGGCAGCAGTAAACAAATGTCTGTACTAAATAAATCCCAGGCTGAGGGTGGTACTGACACAGGGATTAACCAGGCTGAACGCTTCGAAACCACATCTGTGCCTTTGTGCACTCCCAGGCAGGCGTTCTCACCGGGCCAACACAAGGCACCATCTTAGCCCAAAACTCACAGGAATATTTGCCCAGACTAGCTGACATTACTCTCATTGATGCACAGCCCAGAGAGAAGAGGACTGTGTGCATTATGTTTACCAATATGTAAGGGGGCAGTGCCAGGAGGCTGGAGCTAGCCTCTTCTCTGTGATGCCCAATGACAGGACAAGGGGTAATGGGTGGAAGTTGAGGCATAGGAGGTTCCATGTGAGCCTGAGGAAGAATTTTTTCCCTGTGAGGCTGACAGAGCACTGGAACAGGCTGCCCAGGGGAGTTCTGGAGTCTCCATCTCTGGATATATTCAAGAACCATCTGGATGCATTCCTGGGTGATCTGCTCTGGGTGATCTGCTCTGGCAGGGGGGGTTGGACCAGATGAGCTTTCGAGGTCCCTTCCAGCCCCTGACATTCTATGATTCTATGATTCTGTGATTCTATGATTCTATCTGCCAGCTGCAGGGCAGACTCAACCAAAGGGCCAGACCTGAAGTACTTCCCTGGCCATGGTCGCATCTCTCTGGAGGATTCTGGGCTGGAAGAGGCTTTTGGTTCAGCAGCACTGCTAGCTGATGCAACCAGGTTAATCCGGCTTTCCCGTGCAGGTAGACCCAGCCTGGGTGAGCTCTCTGCCTCTCCCAGCGCCGCTGCGCTGCTTGCTCAGCACCACCTGGGTGCTCCCGCAGCAAAATTCCCCCGCGTGGCATTAGAGAGTCAAGCCAAGACAAGCTCCTTCGCTAACAGGACCCAGCGCAGCGAGAAGTGTCTGCAGGAATGTTGAAGTGGAAGGGAGGGGCTTTAGCTTGCATGGAAAACCAAATAAAACTTGGAAGCAACCCAAGCGCTCGTCCTCTTTGGAAGCAGTCTTCCTGCTCCCTAAACCCTTCTAAATTAAGACGCAGCTTTGCAAAAGCGAATTCTTTAGAAAGCAACTGCAAAGTGCTGCCCTGAACATGTGCTACCACCTGCTGTCGGTTGTCTGCAAGAGCAGCCCTCGGCAGGCGCTGGCACCGCACGGTCCCTCCGCGGCTCGGGCACCATGGGCACCTCATGTCCCGCTCCTGCACCGCGGCACCAGCCTGGGCAAGGACAGCCTGAGCGGCCGAGGAAGAGCCACCCTAAAGAGAAAGGAATCTGTTGAATTTCGATCAATAAAAAGCAACAATTAGGAGATGAGATTAAAGGTGAGGTCAGAAGTGTGCCAGGCTGGAGTGGTTTCATACGGATGCCAGAGCCTTGGATGAGTGTGGAGGTACCCAGATGGAGAAAACAACAACAGCATCTCCATGCACCCACATCCTGGGTGCTCTCCTGGGGTCACAGGATCAGAGGATGTCAGGGATTGGAAGGGACCCAAAGAGATCATCGAGTCCAACCCCCTTGTCAGAGCAGGACCAGACAATCTAGCTCAGGGCACACAGGAACACATCCAGACAGGCCCTGAAAGGCTCCAGAGAAGGAGACTCCACAGCCTCTCTGGGCAGCCTGTGCCAGTGCTCTGGGACCCTTACAGTAAAGAAGTTCCCCCTTGTGTTGAGCTGGAACCTCCTGTGCTGCAGCTTCCATCCATTGCTCTTTGTCCTATCCCAGGCAGCAGTGAGCAGAGCCCGTCCCCACTCTCCTCACTCTCAGCCCTCAGATATTTATAAACATTTATTAGATCCCCTCTCAGCCTTCTCTTCTCCAGACTAAGCAGCCCCAGGTCCCTCAGCCTCTCCTCCTCAGGCAGTGCTCAGTCCCCTCAGCATCCTTGTAGCCCTCTGCTGAACCTTCTCCAGTAGATCCCTGTCCCTCTTCAACTGGGGAGCCCAAAATTAAACACAGTACTCACCTCATCACCTCCTGGCACATGACCAATGGTGTTGCTGCTGCTGCTGCCAGTCATGACAGCAAAGAATGGCAAAAGATTTATTGAATAAAGAAGAGTTTAAACAGACACAGTTCTCTACAGGTCACTCCACTTCCACGTCTCCCCACCAAGTCATCGCCTCTGAACTAGCAACACAGATCTGAAGCAATAAATCACCAAAGGGTGGCAGGAATAACAGCCCAGAGCTCAAAAAGAACATATTTAATCTTTTTTTTTTTCCTGTTGCTGTGATGAGCAAAGAGAGTGTGCCCAGCACATTAGGCAGCAAAAGTCTGGGCTCTTCTTGCACTGAGGTATTACCCATAATTATTTGTAGAATAAAATGGAGACCACTGGAGTCAGTCCAGCTACTCACCAGTCACTGCAGCCCAGGCATTGTTACCCTCCCAGAGCCTTGACAAATAGGGAATTAAAGAAGAAAAAGCTCTGGTCCCAATTGTTGCAACCAGAACCACATATGTCCTGAACCCATGGCTACTTAGGAGGTTTTACAGGAGAGAAAGAATGGGAAAAAACCCTTCTGGACATATCAGAAATCCACCTTTATCCTTCTCAGTCTGCACAGAGGCTTTTGTGTTTGCAAGGGCTGTGGGCATGGGTTACACATCTCAAGGTCTTTACATCTGCTTCTTTTGCAACATGACTGGTGCCACTGGTTCATGGTGCTTCTCATCCAACACCCTCAAAACACGTCTAATTAACCACAGGTTTGACAAAGGTTCAATGAACTTGTGCACAATGTTATAGAGCTGAGCAGCAAGCTTCAAACCCCATTTCAGTGCAGAACATGGTGTGGATTTTTCTCAAACGGGTGATGCCTTCAGCTGTGCTGGCAGAGATCATGTGTTGAACTTTTATGAACAAGAAATTGGGAAGGATGTCATTTTTTCCAAGAACATGTATGAAAACAAAGTGTGGCTAAATTTAATTAATAAACTACTCAGATATCATATTTTTACCAGCTGCAACAGAAGGTTAGATTGCAGCAGAGATTTCATCAGAACATTTCCTGGTCTTCCTCAGCCTTCTGCAGTTTTCTCTGAGTGCAACTCTCCACTGGTTTGGTTTGGAAATGATCATTTCTATAAGAACATATAGCCCACTTCTATCTGAAACCATTCCTGTTCAGCCAGTGTGCTGGAGCAGTAACTACCAAGGAAGAAAAAAGTCTTAATGCAGCGTCAGGGTAAAGCAGAAAGGCAAAATTTGGTATTCAAAGAAAAAGCAAAAAGGGCTTCAAGCTTTACAAATATTTTAGGGGCTCTTCTCTTCCTTTCCATTTGCCATAAAGAGGAGAAAGAAGCAATTTACAGAGAAATACAAATGAGCAAGGGAAGGAAACAACCTGTGTTCTAAGCCCCTTTTCTCCCGAAGCCTGGCTGGTGATGCTCTCCTGCAGCACTCCACATCTCCCCGCAGGCTTGAGCCAGCGAGCGGATGCTGGGTTACTTCACTCTCATAGCATGAACTCGTACTCCTTGCTATTCTCAATCTGTCACATTCAACAATCACATGTGAAAATGACTCAGGCTGCCAGTTGTCTCCGTGTTGTGCTCGCTGAGCATTTGCCAGTTCCTCAGGAGTAGGCTTGATATTGAAAGCCACACTTTTGGAAACGTGATTTAGCCTCAGGCTGCTGCATTAGGCTTAAACATTCTGACTTCTTCTTTTTTTTTTTTTCCCTACAACTTTTTGTCCTGTCTTTTAAAAATCTTGTAGCCAATAATTCTGGACACAGAGGAAACGATGGCAGGCAGAATGGTGGTTTGTTCAGCCTGGTATTTTGCCCCTGCTGAAGGCATTTATTCAAAGTGCTTAATATTTTGGAAGGAGTGGTAAAACCCTTAATGAACCACACCAATCACCAGGTGTAAACACTGGACAGATTTTGTTCCTGTCACCTGCAATGGTCACCTGCAGTGATCACCTGAGAAGTAGGCAATGATTTTCAGCTTTTTCTGAGCAAATGCCCTTTTGTGGTGCAGCCTTTTAGCCAGAGTGGCTATAGGCACTGAGTCAAACCCCCTCCCCTTTGCAGCAGTGAATGCCCTGTGTTCATTCAGCTCACTGAGGTCTCCCAGTGCCTGGAAACAAACCTTTTCCAGTTTCATAATCTCAGCTCCAATGCCTGCCTTCAAAGCCTTCAGAAAGGAAATTACAGCCCCAAGGATATGTCCTGTAGCCTGCACTGACTGCTGGGCAGCCTATGGTGAGCAGCTCACAGACACATACAATAAATACCCATGCCTGCTTAGGTGAATTCTACCCCAGGGTGTCCCAGAGGGACGGACCCAGCTCTGCAGGAGGGAAGCAATCTAACCTGTAGCTCCATGAGAAGCTATAAAGTTTTAGTGTTTCATTATTTTGGCAGCATTGATGTTTCATTCAATACTACACTGTCCCCTCTCCCTGCAAACCTAGTGGGCTAAGGAAAGTATTTTGTCAATTCAGATCACAGTGAAATGTCCACACTGAACTGCTAGCTAAATTTATTCATTCATTTTGTGGTTTGCTTTTTTGGAACCACCAATGAAAAAAAAAAATTATAACAGCACCTATAATATCCTGACTTTATGGCTAAAATGTGCTTCATAAACTCAGTGGAGGTGGACTTTTTTCCCCACTAGAGACTGTCCTTAGCCAAACCCCTGCAGATAAATACTGATCTCTTACACAAAACATAGAGCAATGAGGACATTTAGATGAGGCCTTGAGCCTCATCTAGTGGGAGGTGTTCTAGTGGGAGGTGTCCCTGCCTATGGCAGGGGGGTTGGAACTAGATAATCTTTGAGGTCCCTTCCAACCTAAACCATTCTATGATTTAACATCTTAGGTCTGTGTAACAGCTAGCAAAAAGGAGAGGAAATTGTACGAAGTCACTTACTGTTGTACAAGGTAAATTTGGGCCTAAGGTTGCTTCAGTTCAAAGAGGTCTTTAAGATCATTGAGTCCAACCTTGGCTCTAAGACACCCATGGCCATTAAACCATGTCCCAGAGTGTCATGTCCACACATTTCTTGAACAGCTCCAGGGATGGTGACTCCACCATGCCCCTGGACAGCCTGTTCCAATGCCTGAGCAATTCCAATGAAATGAGCCTTGGGAGTGGAGCTCCCAAAGCAACTTGCTTTTGGAAATGGGTTTGATGCAAGAAATAAGAAAATTAAAGATTGATTCCAAAACCTTGACCAACAACTTCCTTGTTATTCGAAGTAACGGATTTACAAAAAGTAAGCAATAAATCACTCACTGTGTCTCTCGAGCTGCAAAAGTAAGGACCTGGGAAAGACCAACAGAAGTTTGCAAGGTCCTTTACTAAGGTAGGAAATGGCCTTTCTGATCAGGAAGGCTCCCCAACTCCCCCCCAGTTACAGAGAGAGCTGTTTGAAAGCATACGGTTTGTGTAGAGGCTGCGTATACCATATGCACAGATCACTTCCCTTGCCACTGAAACAGTTGTGTCATGGGTGGAATGTGGCAACTCTACCCACACACAGTAATGTGATACAACAGATGAAGATAGTGGAAAGCCGTGAAACTGCATGGAGAAATTTAAGTAGATTGAGTCCATCTCTACTTCAATGGGAATTAGATCAGGCCCCAGTGGGAATTTATGCGTGACAGCTGGATTAACATATATATTTCCTGAAAGACAGCACCTTCACAAAGTGAAGAGTTGCACAGTGTCACACTGGAGCCCTGGTTCATTTTTTATTAAGAGAGAAACCATCATTTTGTAATTCACAGTAATTTCCTTCAGGACATAGGTCTCCTTAGTTATCTCTTTGGAGTCCTGATCCTACTTAACTTGCAAGGTAGGAGACTGCAGCAGGGACAGCTTGGTGTATATTTGAGTTATAGTCCCCATCTATTCTGCTTCGTGAGCAGGAAACGGTGCAAGCGTGAGAGACCCAATTAAATTAAAAGTTCGGCAGTCTTCCATTCCAGTGAACAATTGGGTGTCAAATGATCACAGTATTATTGCGTTTTCTTACACAAGAAAAACTGCACACCCTCCTTTTTATTAAAGCCATGCCCGAGTGGCAGTCCCCTGCCTGTCTGCTCCGTGGGGTGAAATCCTGGCACTCCTGAAGGCTGCAGCTTCCTACCAGTCCTTCGAAACTAAATCAGACATGCAGTGCCACGGCAGGGGGAAGCTTTACAAGGCAGGAGCACAGATGGGATCAGCTTGCAAGTAAATATGTTTCTGCTGCTACAGAAAAGCGTAGAAAGCAACAATGAATAAAGATGAAAAATAAGAGGCTGACAGAAGAGGAGGGGGGGGAGAAACTGCCAAAATGGGTACAAAGAAAAGAGGATACGGTAGAAAAGACCAAAAAGCTGGGCTAGTATTTTGAGCAACTGTCTTTCTGCTAATGAGAATCCTTCCATCTCACATCAATAATGCCATTATTTGGCATTTAACCTCTCAGTTGTGACTCCACAACCAGGCATTCAAGTCTTTCATAGCAATTTTCACTATTCACTCACATACATAAAAGCTCTTGGCATGAAAGGCAAAGCCTTGTGCTCCTTTTGCAGTGCTCTGAATGCAACCTGGAGCTCTGCTCGTGTGATGAAAGCAAGCAGGTAGTACCTTTTACTTTTGCTTTCATATCATTAACTTAGTTTG
Organism: Ramphastos sulfuratus; assembly: GCA_013399055.1. Classification (NCBI taxonomy): domain Eukaryota; kingdom Metazoa; phylum Chordata; class Aves; order Piciformes; family Ramphastidae; genus Ramphastos; species Ramphastos sulfuratus. Next base: position 17,181 of record WBNM01023819.1, read on the forward strand.
AATATGAAAAGTTGGGCATCTTCTTGGAGATAGGTAACCAAGAGCTGGAGAGGCAATTCCAGAGGCAAAAAAACATTGTGAGAATCAGCCTGCACCTCAAAAAATGATGGGGAAAACAACACCAGGGTTCATAATTCCTGCTGCTTAACAGTGCTCAGAGTTTAATATTCGATTAGAGCAAGTAAGAATGATGGCATTCTTAGGTCTGTTGCTTCACTGCTATGGTATAGCACAAATATTTATGGCTAAATGCCCCACAGACCTTGAGGCAGAGAAGATTCAATATACATTCTAACCTGCTACCATCCTGAGGACTCCTCAAACAATCTAAATAACAGCCATCTAATCATGGCATAAACATCTCAGCTGGTGGCAGAGTTAAGTAGTAACATCCACAGCTGGCAAAAAGGAGTTAGCAACTCTTCTATGGAATTCTTCATGCTCAATGTGGGTATTTCTAGCAAGCAAGCTTTTGCTCATCATATTCAACTCAAGCCCTTCGCCCATTTTTGTGTAACAAAGCACATTACAGCAATGCTAAGACTGCAAAGCCCTTACCTACAAATTGTGCCATCCAAGGATTAAAATTCCTTAATTCAGCTCTATTGTGGATATGCATAAGGGGAGTTTTCAATTACCTTTTTACATACAAGTCTTCTGGAAACCACTGAACTCCATTCCATGCAGGAATATTAATTGCCTCAATGCTTTTTGTATGAGGCTTTCACTGTAGTTTTAATGCTCAATAAACATCAAAGATTTATCTTTACTGTGACAGAAGATGCTCTTACACTCACTTGGTAGATGGAGAAGAGGCCATAAAACTTAAGGCTGAAATCATTAAGCATGCAATAATTTCAGATGTACAATGTGAGTGCTCCAAGTCCCCATTTTTCAGAGCACCTGCCATTTCAGGAATATCTTGTGTTCAGAGCAGTGATTCCACTGATCTCAACAGCCGTGGAACCTGTCCTGCAGTTCAGATCCCTGTCTCTCCACCTGGATAGATTTGAAACATGGAATATAATTAAGCTCTGCCCTCCTGTTTGGGACCACTCTCCTTCTGGCTACTCCCCTCTTCCTCCTCATTATCCCCCCTGCTTTGCTATAACTCTGTTCTCCTCCCCTGCTTCATTTCTTGCTTCACGTTACATTGTTTTTTTTCACACTTCCTGGGCACAGAAGGTGGTAGAGCAGAGAGGACTGAGCCTTTCCATCTTCACCTCTTCTGTAACCCACACGTGAGAGCTTTCACGGCCCATGGCAGCTCTGTTCCTGCTCTCTCTCAGGATGGGGTGATGTCTCTTCAGCTCACCCATCGTGTATAAGCCATGCAGGACAAAGGACATGACTTTACTACAAAGAAGTCAAACAAACCTCCTCTGTAGATATTTGCAGCTTCACCAAACGTGGTGATTTAAACAAAGCAAAAAGCACCATAGCTTAGCCACAAAGAGCTCTCCACCGCAAGTTTCACATCCCTCTGTCAGTACACAGAGGCTATAGGATCTCAAAACAGCTGTTAATGTTGGTAAGATTGATCAAGTAGCCCTCCACAAGTCCTCCCAGGCACATTCCCCAGCTCCCACCTCGAGTGTATGCATGGGGAAGGGGAGATGAGTGCCAGGAGGTTTTAAACTGCTCAATAGCAAATACTTCTCCAGGTCTCCAGGTCAGAAAAGCAGGACATCACCTGCACATTGCAGGATGTGTGGCTGTGCGTCACAAGTGAGACTGCAGCCAACTGAATGCTTATTCCACAGCACTAAAAGGTATTCTTGTTTCAGGGTGAATGAATGCAAACTTCTGTTCTGAGTATAGTAAATTTAACATTGTGATTTTAAAAGTGACTGATGTCTGCTCCAATCTGATGATCTCTCACAGCAGTACTGTCCCAAACTCTGCGCTCCACGAGACAGAGCAGCTTCTGAAATGCATGGAAACTCTCACGGGCAGGTAAAAGATTAATGGGAAGGGCTCTCTTTTGATTGATGAATCTGTGACCTTGAGCAACAAGAGCACTTGCACGAACTATATCTGCCATGCGAGACAGACAAAATGAAAGAGGCTCATATTACACTCTCAGATCTCATTAAGCACCCAGACCAGAAACACCGATACTGGCACTGGCCATCTGCTCCACTGTTTGCCTGGTTACAGGTCTGATAACACTTGCAGGGAGCAAAAGTTAATCATACGTACAGATGAGCACCAGCACTTCTGCACAGGAAATTCAGCAGAGCATAACAGCTAAAAACAAAAAAACAACCACCCCACATACTTGTTTTTATTGCATTCTGTTGTTTCAAACCACACAGGCAAGCTGGCAGTTCAAAGAAAAATTATTGACATAAAAGGCCATAACTTTAGACTCTCCAAATATTGACACATCTCCCCCCCCACACCCTTTTTTTTTTCTTTGTAAGTAACCTGTAATCATAAAGTCAATTATCTTGAAATCTGCCAAATGTCCTGCTTGTCTCTGTAATGCAGAATTATTTTTAATTGCTTCAAAATTATTCCCTCTCCTAGTCTTTTTCCTTATCTCAGTTATTTGAGAATCACTGGTGCTCTCTGCCATTTGGTCTCCACTTGCAGCAATGAAGGCCTTTGCCAGCAGACCTTTCCAACTCTCCTGTAATATTACCCCCAGCATCCATCCCCGAGGGATGAAGTTTCCCTGCAAGCGTTTTTCAAGAGCCCTGTGATCAGCTGAATTTTCTTTGCTGAGCAGCAATTCCTGGAAAATCCTGCAACGTATTCAAAGACTTTCCTACTGCTTTTGGAGAATTAGCTCTGGGCAAAATGATACAGTCTATTGAGGCCATATCTGACCTAGAAACTATTAACTGAAGAATGTGCAGGACAGCTGGTTATCAGAGGGGGGGGAGGGAAAAAAAAAAAAGACATGCAGGGGAATGACATGTAGAGCTACTCGAGTTAGTTCTGAATGACTGTCAGCTCTCCAGAGCCAGCCAAGCCCGGGAAGCAGATAGGGTGCTAGTGCCAGAGCCTGTGCAGCATCCCGCAGTGCAGCCAGCTCAGATATCTCTAGCGCAGGACTGCGCCATGCGGCGAGGAGATAGTTTATCATCCGAGAGCGTTTCAGATACGTGACAGCATAAGGCTGAATAAAAATCTGAGTTATAGCACCGTTATTTCCAACAAAGTGCCAAAGGGCTCAGCCTTTCAGCAGAGGACGTTCTGTGATAGGGTTTGTTATGCAGCATATCAGGGTCATCCTTTTCCAAACGCTGCTCTGGAAGAGTGGTGGTGGTGATGGTGGTGTTCCTCAGAAGCACAACCAGATGCCCTCCTCCTAGAAATTGTTTTTCCCCTCACAGCCAGGTTGGATGGGGTCTTGACCAATCCAATCTAGCAGGAGGTATTCCTGCTCACGGCACACCACCAGCGACACAATTACATGATCTTTAAGGTCCCTCCCAACCCAAACCATTCTATGATGATGTTACATTAAAAGGGAATGCCTTGTTACACAGCCGTGTCGGTGTCATTTATTTCCAGCCACACATCCAGTTACACCTAAACGGATGAGGCTCGGATTCATATTTAGCTCTCCCAGTTCAGAAATAGGGTTGTGTATCTGGGATAACCTCCATCTCTTTACTATTCCTTTTGATGAGGTGCTACATACCAAGTGCATGTAGCTGCTGCATCACCCACCCAAAGGCTTGACCATTTTAACTCTGAAAAATCAGAGGAAATAATTATTTGAAGGCGTTATGGCACTTCCCCACCATCACTTCAGGAAGCATCTCTCTTCCTGCAAAATCTCGTTGCGCAGGGGCAGCAACACCACCACTCAAAAATAACATTCTTTATGTTTCCTAATATTTTGGTACACATCCATTTAATGGGTTCAAGGAAGATGATGCGAGCTGTAACCCGAGTGTCACAAGGGTGCTGATGGCAATTCTGGTGGCCATTTCACGGTAAACACTGCCGGTGCAAACGTCACAGCAAAGGATTTGGGGCACCGCTTTGCTACTAGACAAACACAAAAGCTGTCCTCTTTCCTAACAAGCCTTCTGCACACCATCCACATTTTGCCTGTGCACACCCACTCCAACTTGGAATTCCCGATTCAGACTTTTGCAAGTGAATTTTCAAGTTATTTTTCAAACGGGTGACTGTGAATTAGGCTCCCCGGACTCCTGCTAAAAGCCATTTCCCTGCGATGTACTACACTGCTTTTGCGTTCAGCTGAGACGTAACTTCCACCCACTCTTCTGCCACCTCCCCCTCCGTCTGTGCCCCCCTCGACTCCTAAAGCCGTGCCCCCAAACACCCCTCCAAAGGCCTCCTCCCGCTTTTATCACCCCTCGACCCCCTTACCCTGCTGCACCTCAGCACCTCCGACCCCTCCGTCCACCCACCCGCGGGTACCCCTAAGGTTGCCCCAGCCTTCAACCCCCCCACCCCCTGCGGTCCCCTCCGCATCCGCGGAGCGTGCGCCGAGTGCCATCGGCCTGAGCAGGCGGGGCGGAGGGAGAGGAGGAGGGNGCGGGACACTGCTATGGGGGAAGGGATTGGCGTCGTTACAGCGGGGGCGGGGAGCCTCCCTCAGTTTTTTGGGGTGGCTGCCCTGTGTCGTGTCGTTCGGAGGTGTCATGTGGGGGCAGGGGGCTCGGTCCTTCCCTGGGCTTCAGGGGGCTCGGGGACTGGTTGGGGGGGGAGGTGCGTGCTCAGGGGCGATGGAAGAAGCGCTGGGCCCTGGGCGGTTATTAGTGCGGGGACGGCCGCAGGAGGCTCCGCGCCCCGGGGAGGCGGCTAGGAAATGCCTGGTCTCAAAGCGGGGAGCGGCGGGTAGAGTGGGCTCCGCCATCGGGAAACTTGCCCGGCCGGAGGCCAGTAAACAGCCACCCGGCGTGCGAGAGAGCTGGGCCGGGCGGCGCCTCGCAGGGAGCCGGCTTTATTTGCATCGGGAAGGCAATTAAGAGAAATTAGTATAATGGCATCTGGAAGCCTGAAGTTTTTTTGTTGTTGTTGTTGTTTTTTTCCTCGCTGTGCAACCGAGTTTAAAATAATTAAACAAAGGCAGAGGGAAATGACATCAATCTGGTAATTGCTCGTCCACCCTCAGCGCACGGCTTCCCCGTGTCTCTTGCCTCCCCGGAGGCCGATTTGCCTCCCTGTGCGAGCACACGGAGAGGGGCCGGTAGCGCTGCCTGTCAGCGGAGCGCCTGGTCCTGCTCTGGAAGGAGCTGCCGTCAGCNGCCTCCGCGGAGCGTGCGCCGAGTACCATCGGCCTGAGCAGGCGGGGCGGAGGGAGAGGAGGAGGGCGGAGGAGGAGGGCCGGCCCGCCCGCAGCCGCTGCCGCCGCCAGCGCCGCCATGATGCTTGTTTGCTTTCAATGAGTGTGAGGAGGAGGCGGGGGGGAGCTGCTCTCCCGTCCGGCCCGCGGCAGGAAACAAAGAGCCAGGCAGGCGGCGGAGCGAGGGCGGCGGGNCGCTGTGCAACCGAGTTTAAAATAATTAAACAAAGGCAGAGGGAAATGACATCAATCTGGTAATTGCTCGTCCACCCTCAGCGCACGGCTTCCCCGTGTCTCTTGCCTCCCCGGAGGCCGATTTGCCTCCCTGTGCGAGCACACGGAGAGGGGCCGGTAGCGCTGCCTGTCAGCGGAGCGCCTGGTCCTGCTCTGGAAGGAGCTGCCGTCAGCTGCCCGCCCCGCCGACAGCGGGAGCCGCGGCCTGGCTGGCGCCGGGGCCCGAAGCGGCCCCTCGCTCGTTCCGGCGGAGGGAAACGGCGAGGCGAGCACGGACCGTGATTGCCAGCTCCGGTGGCCAATGGGGAAGCGCGGGGGGCGGGCCGAGCGCTGGCACGTGAGGCGGCGGGGCAGACGCATGCAGGGATAAACAGAGGGGAATTGGAGCGGGTGGGCCCGGAGGGGGACGGCGCCCTGGGCAGGGAAACTTGGTCGGACCGGGAAGCTCAGCAGCGATTTCTCGTTAGCGCAGCTCATTATGGGGGGGGGATTTTTACTGCGTGTGGCGGACTCCGGGACAGGTGTGTGGGGCCCGAACACCTGAACTGGGTGTAGGATGCCTGCGTCGTGTGCACCCTTCAGTCAGCGGGGCGCGGGGTGGTACCTGCTGGACTCGCACAGAATCTCAAGCGGTGGGGGTTGGGAAGGACCTCTGGAGATCATCTAGGCCAACCGCCGTGTTAATGCGGGATCACCCAGAGTAAATCACCCAGGAACACGTCCAGGCGAGTTTTGAATGCCTCCAGAGACACTCCACAACCTCTCGGGGCAGCCTGTTCAGTGCTATGTTGCCTTCGGTGCTCACCTTCCATGATCTGCCAGCATGCTTACAGGACAGCTTTTCTTCCTTATCATGGAGAATGTTAAGCCGGGAATCACGCAAGGCTTTAGACACGTATATATCTTATCTATAGATCTGTCTGGCTTGATGATCCGTGTGTCGTGAACTGTATTTTACTGGCAATTTTCCTACTAACATTAAAAATTCATACGAAATCTAGCTTGTGCAATATGAGATACCTATTCAGAACAAGTACAGTATAGCCCAGGTTTTTCTGGTGTATTTTATTAAAATGCAGATACCTGTTTTCCCCCAAATGCATAGAAAATGGTGTTTACTGAAAATATAAGCCCACAGACAGGTATTTGCTTTGTAACTAGGACTGCAGATCGTCGAGGGGGTGCTGTTGTTTGATTTCTGGAGCTTATTTTCTTAATCTAGATTTCACCACAGTGGGTAACGAATTCAGAATTCAAGGGATTAAGAAATACCTGCAGTATTTGTCTGGCTTACATGCAAAGATGTGCAAGTGTTGACTGGTAATTGTATTGTATCTTGCATTTTTTTTTCCATTCTAGAGCAGGTCTCGTAATTGGGAATTTATCAACATTTCCACTGGGGTAATTTTACAGGATTATCCGCCCTCTGTTCTTCCTGCTGGTTCATCTGGACTCTGTGGAGTTTGCTGCTAGCAATGAAGCCTTCTGTGGGGGTTTTATTCATGCTATTACTGAAATGGAGCCCTTCGCATTTGGATTAACTCTTTGTTCACTTTTCACCTGAATCGCTTGGATCAGTCCGTTTATAAAAAGGATCCTACCATGCAGCTCTTTGCTGTTTGCATTTTGAAGCTGAACTCTGAATACACTCTTGATGTGTTCAGGCTGTTTACTTTGCATTTTAGTGGAAGAACTGAAATATAAAGATAGATGAGACTGTAATACTGCATGGGCAGGTAAATACTTTTGATGTCTTACATATGAGGACTTGAAAACATGTTATGAAGGGTCACAAATTGAATGAGTATGGTGCCTTTTCAAGGTAAAAATCAGTAAGATCAGCCCGTGCTAGATGTTAGGGACACATTCTTATAAGCAACTGCAATGCTCCTGTCTTTAAAATGGGGTCAAATATTCCCAAGATTGAGCAAACTAAAAATTCTTTCCCAAGGGATGAACAAACACATCTGTTTTTTTAAAAGCATAGCAGTCCTGTTAATCCATCACCAAAAAGCAAAGTAATTTTGTTTGTAGTGCAGGCAGTCTTATTATTTAGATTACCAGTGAGCCTAGGAGGTTTAGATTTTCTGGTCTTGGGATGTAATTTTGGCTGTACACATGTACATGTGCAGTCTGTACCGTTACATCCCTGGCCCAAAGGGCATTGTGCATACACAGGTAGTATCTTCATGAACAAAGATGCCTTTCAGTCTTCAGAACTGAAACAGCATGCAAGAATTGTCACTTATTTCCATAGGTGTTTTTTGCTAGGAGAAATCTTTAGTATCCAGGGATTACAACTGTGTGTGCTGAGCTTGTAGAAGCTACTGCTGACCGTAAAACCCTACAAGAATAATCTCCACCAACCCCACCTCTAGGTTTTAGTCCTGGTTGCATAAAATGGAGGTTGACCCTTACCCTGCTGCATAAAATCTGTGTGTTGAGATTTGTACACTACTTTAGGTATTGAAATACTTGCCTCACTGAATCCAAATCTAAATTTAGGTTTCTTCATGGCATGACTTTAAAAATTTGACACAGAAATGGCTCAAACTGAGTCACTGCAGGGTTTCATCTGTTTTGTATTCCTTCTTCAGTGCTGGTGCTTCACATTTGGAAGTGTGATTATTATACAATATCCTGTAAGATTATTAGCATTGTATTAAGTGACATAATTTATGTTCCTACATTGAAATTGGATTGTAAGAAGTCCAGTCATCGAGGAAGCTTGGCATAAGCTTGGGGACCTGCACTCAATTTTTGCATTGAGTGATTTCTGCAGTTGAAGTGTTGAAGAGTTTACAAATGGCTTAGGCAGGTCCCATAGAAAAAGCTGTTTAAATGCTTAACGTCTGCTTTTGAGCTACTAATTACACTTCCAAGATGGTGCTTATTTAAAGAAAAAAAATTAATTGGCAACAACTCATTTTTTTCTTTTGTAAGACTGCAACAGGAATCCTTTTGTTAATGCCTCAGAGGGCTTCTTTTTAAGTGAAGGAACCAAGGAGGGCCTAGGAGCAGAAAATGCATATAGAGTTGTTTATTTTAGAACTAAAATACTTGCAGTTAGTATTACATTTTGTGCTATAATGGAGCTGTGCAGGAAGAGATTGTGGTTTGTTGGGTTGTTTTGGTTTTTTGTTTGGTGGGTTTTTTTGTGGTTGTTTTTTGGTTTGTTGGGTTTTTTTCAGACTGGCAAAGCCATTGGGTATGTTGCGGAGGCTGCCATCTAGCCCTTGTGATCATAACCTGGATAGTTTAATACCTCTCCTGTGTGTCTGAGTTCATGATCTGATTTGCAACCTTTGTTCTGCAAGCGAGGTGCCTTCCTACTCTAAGAATACCCAGAAGTTTCTATGCATTTTATATTACTGATATCTCCAGAGGCTCCATCAGCTCTGAGCTTCCCCCTTTTCTTAGCAAGGCAGCAGTTTCAGTCTGGAGGCTGGGAGTTTCTAGAACATGCTGAAGCAATCTTGTGTGATAACTCATGTCATTAGAGTACAGCATCTTGCCATGTTTAGGAGACCATGAAGTATACCATAATTTAGCATGCAGCGTGTTACAAATAATCTGAGCAGCTTTACTGCTTGAGCTATTTTGGAGTATATTGATGAATGAGGCATGGATCTTGCAAGTTGATCTGGCTTAAATACCGCTCCACAAAATTATCTCCCTGCATGGATCAGTTTGCGGTGTCTGGGATCAGAAAACAAAAACCCCACCCCCCACAACAAACCCCTTAAAGCTCTGGCTGCAGTTCACAGGCCCTTTCGGGTGCTTTTTGGAACAAAAGAACCCATGCTGAACCAACACCTACAAAGACAGGAAGGCTTGAAACTAAACCACAGCACTCTCTGCTGTATATCGCCTGTTAGAACAAGGAGACAGCATCCTAATGGCTAAATAATAAAAAGTATTAATAGGTCTTAAGCTAAACTAATCAGTAACACATACTAATATTCTTTTAAAGCAGTTCTAACAGTTGTCCACCCAAGAAGAGCTTTGCCTGACAAAGTGAGGGTTCTGTGAAGTAAGAGGAGTTTCAGTGTTGCCTTAGTGTCAGTTCTTCTATATGCAGAGTATTTCAGGAAGAAGAGCTTTTGGAAGACAATTGATGTATGTGAATAGTAATTAAAGCTAGGAAGCAATTCTTGCTTTGCTGAGGAACATCATGAAAGATCTACCCCTGGAGATTTGAGAGCAGGTTGTACAGTAGTTGTCAGTCGTGACATAGACGCTTTTTGGATGGGGAGCAGTGGGCTAGATAACCCCATGGTTTCTTCTGCCATGGTACAGGAGGATTTTTGTCCAGTGGTAGAACTTTGAAAGCTTCTGCTTTGGTTGCTCATTAACTCCCCATAACCTGCGTCAGTACAGCCCTCATCAGTAGTGCTGAAAACCAACCGGTGACGTGGCTGCAGTGCTGGTACTTTTCTTAAACCACCAACAATGAAATCCCAATTTTCTTAGCTGAGTATCATTGTTGGTTTTCAGCATTGTCTCACAAAACAGCTGCATCAACACAGTGGAGGGAGGTGATGAAGTGGAACATGTGTCCAGGAAAGAAATCTTGAGCTGGCTTTGCTGCACAGTAACATGGTTGTAGAACAACATTCTCAGACTCGGTTTAATTTGAAGTGAAAACAATCTATGAATAGTCTGGTTGCTTCTATCAGGATGTGGCTAGATGGGTAGAGCATGAGCAGCATGTATGAGCTCTGTAATACCCTGAACTTCAGTTTAGCAACTTGGGTATTAATGAGTGTTTAAATGTCTAGAAATTGTTTTTTTTTAAAAGGCAGAGACTTTTGGATTTAGATAACTGGCATCTCTTGTCAAGCTCTTGTTAAGATCTATAGCAGGAATGCTGAAAACAAGCTTGTGTCCAAACCTCACTCAGAATAGCTGGGTTATCTCTTACTCTGTTGCAGGGCTGAGGGAATGTTTTGTGCGGTGACTTCATGTTTTCACCCACAAAATAACAGAAATGTGGTAAGTATTCAGCAGACGCATAAAGGAAAATGTGGTAAGGAACCTTGTGGTGTACATGCCAGTACTTAAATAGCTTACTGAATTGGACCAAGATAAGAAATTGTGCAGCAGTTAGTCTGAACAGGAATGAGTGTTCTGTGTACCGTGAAGAATCATAAATTGTCAAATATGGTTGTCTGGACACAAGCAGCGCAGTGAGAGTTGGTATTGCATTAACGCTTTGGAGCGCAAGACCTTTCTCATTAGCTCCCTGAAAACACTGTAATCCGTGGTCTTGATGTCTGTCTGCATTTTTAAAACTTGAAGCTGGATATTTTACAGCAGAACTCTTTAAAGTTGATCTTTTAGGTTCCATCTTACTCATAGTGTCATTCTGTAATGCAAGCAAATTCTTAAAGCAGCCAAGTGAACCTGACTGATCTTTTAATGCATTGGCATTTCAGAATGCACTAAAATAGAGAATGCAAAAGTCTGAACGTTGCTAGTACTCATTAGCTAGCCAAAGTGTTTCTAGGGATACCAGTTAAAGGTCAGCCTTTGCTCTGCAATTTGGTTTGTGTTAATGTTTGTTTTGTATACAGCAGCCTTTTACTATAGGCTTAATTACATACAACTGCTGATAATTAAGAACTATTCTAATAATCGGGATTATGTCTGTGCTACGCTGAGTATATTTGAAAGTAGTATGCAGGGTGAGGGGTAGGAATTTGAGTTCTTCAGCATGAGTCAAATAAAATAGATCTGTCTTACAGGTCCTTCTAGAAGATGGAGCAGTCAGGAACCTCTTTGCTGAATTGTGCCTTCTGCATTCTGACCTTTTCAGAGTTCTTTTGAAGCTAGTTTTTATAGCAGCTAAACATGGAAGTGAAAACTGCTTCTGTGCACTAGGGAAGCTATGGTTAAAAAAAGTTTTTCAAGCCTTCCAAGGTTTAGGGGGTCACATGTACAGCATTAAAATAAAATAGTGGGCTGCAGGTTCCTCATCTGGTGGGAAATTGTGAGTGGAATGGTTGGACAGCAGAGGTTTGGAAAATGGCAGCCTCCTTACCTCTCTGCCAGATACCCTTTAACCAGCCACTTCATGTCTATAAACACATAGTTAAGAAGGACAAAGGAAAAATATTAAAGTTTCAAGTATCTGCAGATCAAAACTTCATAATAACTTCTGAAAATTATTAATCAAGTGACTTTTGGTCTTTAAAGCCTGATTTAGTCAGTGCTGTATAGTTCTGTAGTTTCATCAAGTGTTCCTGATATGAAATCAGCAAGTATATTTGATATTTAAGGCCAGTTGATACTAACCAGGATGCTTTGTTTTTCTTAAGTTGTGGGAGGGTTATGTCTCATTTTGGTCTGCTATGGCTAGATCAGAAAAAAAAATACCTATAAAGCTGTAAAAGTTCTGCAAACCCCTTAAAGAATATTAAAGCCTTTTTCAGCTTCTGAGTTTTCTGTAGTAGAAGTTGTGCATGCAAAATCAAATAATTAATTTGATTATAGTCACATTCCAGATAAACACTCACATGAACTCATACATACAATCAGTATTTTGTGTTTAATCCTATGTAGTTGTAACAGAACCATAGAATTGTTTCAGCTGGAAAAGACCTCCCAAAATGGAGTCCAACCATTAATGCATCTTCACATCCCACTGCATCATCTAATTGTGAAAATGAGGAAGGGTAACTTGTGGTGTTTTTGTTGGCAGCCATGTAATATTCTACTTTTAGAAGGCCTGAACATAGGATGAAGCATTACTTCCCTGATGAAACCATTAAATCTTAATATGCTAACAGCCACTAAAATGTGATCCCACTGAGTGAAAAAGCTCTTGGAATGAATCAGTTGACTTTGTGTGGACTCAACAGCATTTATTTTCTTTTTTTAAAATTTAGATGATTCCAACACTAAGCAATAAATTGGGTTAAAGAGATCCTGACACTTTTCCCACACGTTATAATTGAGTCTCTTGGGTGTGAGGGAGCATTTGAGGAATCATTCTTGTGCTGCTCCAGTTCTGCCTGTGCACACAGCTGTTGGTGCCATTTCTCCTCACACTAGGTAAAAAAAAAATTCATTCATGGCATATATTATGAAAAATTCAGGTGTTACCCTTTAACTAATTCCCATTTGGATTTTTCTTAGGATTTTTCCCCTCAGTACTATATACTTACTGTAAAAAAAAAAAAAACCAAAAAAAAACCTACTTGCACAGCCTCTAAAAATAAAATAGCAAGAGTGTTTGCGTAAGTCAACAAATACTAGGTGTTTACATAACAGACTTGATATTTACCTAAAAGTAGCATGCTAGTGGGGAAAAAAATAAATAAATCATGTTTTCTTGCAACATTGGTATTTTCTTTGTGTATATTTCAAGAGAGCAGCCTCGTTCACTCCTACAAAAGGTTGTATTTCAGTGGATAAGCAAGTCCTCGAGTTTCTGTTAATTCAGCAGCAAAGTATTTGTCATTTTACTTCTAAAGTGCTTTAGTTTGCTTTCCTCTAGTTTGAGGAAGCTTCTGTTTTTTTTCTTTTAGCTGGTGGCTTACACCTGCATTTCTGAACTTTTGGTTTTATCTCTGCATGGTTATGTTGTAGCAAAATATAACCAGAAGCTGTAGTTCATAGCAAGCATTCTTCCACATTATGGTCTGTACCTGCTATGGGGTGGGGGGAGATCCAAAAGTGGAGCTGTGTATTCCAAGTTTTATTTTTAAAAAAACCCCAAAGTTCCAATTTGTTAACCTTCTGAGTAAGATATCTACAGAAATAAGACTGGCATGGACAGTATCAGACATAGAGGAAAACCAATTCTCTAGTTAAAGTCTCTGATAGCATAGAGATGTTCTCAAAGAATTTGGAGTGGAGTTGAGCTGAAGTACCTTGAATTTACTTCACATGAGACTTGCTTTAGCTTGCTTACTTCCTTTTCTCATGGTAGTATCTTTCCTGTGAATATTTTTTCATCATTTTTCAGTATTAAGGTCACTATCTAGTTTGCCCATGCATGATATCAATTGAGGATAAATGGAGTCATTGACTCAGCTCATCAAGGGTATAAATTCTGTAGGGAATGACCTTTACCACAAGCCTGTTGGAGCTTCTTTAGCTTCTCTGTGAGAGGACAGATGTTGCACCTTGTCTTCCTGGCCAGGGACAGTGTCTGTTTACGCAGAGTTGTTAAAGAGAATCACCACATCTTGCAATAAAACACCTGCCTGACACAGGTTTGCACTGAAAAGCAGATGACACAGTGACCACAGTCTACTGAGAACTAATTTAAGCCACACAGAACAAAATTCTGAAAGATTTGTATGTCTGGCCCTTTCCTTGGAGAATCACAGCATTGTCAGGGTTGGAAGGGACCTCAAGAATCATCCAGTTCCAACCCCCCTGCCATGGGCAGGGACACTTTCCACTAGATCAGGTTGCCCAGAGCCCCATCCAGCGTGGCCTTAAAAACATTCAGAGATGAGGCTTCCACTGCCTCCCTGGACAACCTGTTCCAGTGTCTCACCACCCTCATGGTGAAGAACTTCTGGGGTTGGACTCAATGATCTCTGGAGGTCCCTTCCAACCTCTAATGTTCTGCGATTCTTCCTAATGTCTAATCTAAATCTCCCCTCCTCTAGCTCGGATCCATTCTCCCCAGTCCTATCGCTATCCAAGACCCTAAAAATCCCTCAGCAGCTTTCTTGTAGGCTCCTTTCAGATACTGGAAGGCCACAATAAGGTCTTCTTGGAGCCTTCTCCAGACTGAACAACCCCAAACCTCTCAACCTGTTGCTTCATTTCTCTGTACTTTAAGCTGAAATAGAATTAAATTCCTATAGAAAAAAATCCTGACTTGCTGAGTGAGGTGCCACAAGGGACAGGAGGGTGAAAGCAGTAAATTTGATTCACTTTGGGAAAGCATTTATGTAAGGAATGGGTCTTGGAGCAGCAAATCTTAAGCTTTATGGTAAACATGGAACTACACCACTATGAAATTACCTTGAATTTTTTTCCTAAGCATAGCAGTTATCTCTTAGATGTGTTCCCCTTGAAGAGAGTCACTGTTTGAAGTTTAAAGTTTCTGGTCATTCAAATGAAGCCTAACAGTAGAGATTAACCCTTTAAATACAGGTCAGCATTTCTGATTAGCCTATACATTGCTGCAACTGCTACAGCTTTAAGTTATCTCAAGAGCAGTGTACTTTGATTTCAGTTAGGATTTCAGACTTTGTTCAGTGTTACTATTTAACTAATGCATGGATGAGGGTAGTTGGAAGCAAGATTTTTATTTCCTGCTGTGCAAGAGGAGATTTCAGGTAGGTGTGGCCAGAAGGACAATCATGTTGTTGGCCAGTTTCAGTCCCATGAACAGCTGTGCTGCAAATCCACACATGAAATACTGCTGTACAGGAGTAACAACAATACAGGAAGCCAGGCTCCTTCAAGTATTTTTCTCCCCCCCCACTTCCCTCTGAGCTTTTGGCCACTTCACCAGCTCCCTTTTTTAATAAGTCAGTGCTGATGCAAAGGTGTAGAGCAAGGTACAAGAGAGGAAGAAACTGCAGTAGGACCAGCTTAGTTCTGCTTTGTGCATTGTAAAACCACAGGGCAAGTGGCTGGTGTGGGGAGGTGAGGAGGATCCTAAATTGACTTTGAATTCAAGACATACCAGGCAATGTAAGAAACATTTAAAGTGGTGGAGAAAGTCCTTGGAATGAATTTTCAAATGAATCTTTGGGTTGCATGGAGAAGAGCTTCAAGGGTAGCAGCACAAGGGTGCAAATGAACAGTCTGGGATCAGCTTCCAGAACTAGGGTTTGGAGAGAAGGGGAAAAAAGTCTCTCATGCTAGCATTTTCTTACAAAATCTTTGAGCAAGTTAATGGTTTATAATTAATAGGTAGCACAGTAGATTGCTTTCTATCCTGCTGCTTTTCAGCAGTGCAAAAGTCATTTATTTGGCAAGTAATACTGTACTGCATCAATAAGTGACAAATACACTGAAGTGATCTTGTTACTTCTAACTTTGTTAGATCTAGATTTGTCTGCTTCATTCCCTGGTTTTAATTAAAGTAGCAAGACATTTGAGTAATTAGGCACCTGGGTGTGGTGCTACTTTGTTTACTTCCTCCTCCTGGTTATCTCCTCATCTGTATTCAATTTATTAGTGATAACTAATATCAAGTAAGGGGGTGGGGAAGAGGGAAGTCAGAGGAAGTCATCAACATATGAAGAAGCTTCAGAAGCTGAATTGTAACTCTTCAGTGTAGTGATCTTGAGGTATTTCTAGAGATATTCACACATTTGTAAATAGTGCTGCATTGTAAGTATTGAAATGACCATTTCAGAATAGTTGCTTACATCAGATAAACTTGCCTGAAGTAAGCTGTGCTGCTCTCACTTGTTTGTTTTCTATAAAGCTTCAGAATTCAGGTTTGCTTTGCTTAATTTAAATTCTGGTGTGGAAGAAGCTGATGTATCTAAGAGAGTATTGGGGCCAAACGATCTCTACATTTATAGTAAAGCTAATACTATAAAAGATTGATAGTACTTGGCCTACAGGAGTTGTCTAATACATTTAGCTTTGAAATAGTTTATCTGTGGTATTAGAGAAAGCATTCCAGGAAATGAAGAACTGCTGTAGCATTTTCTATGGGTGTTTTTCCTGCTGGCTCTCAAAAAAACAGCTTGCCTGCTTTGATTTAATCCTTCTAGCAACCATCTTCCAATTTGATAGAAATGGCAGAAGACAAGAAAAGTCACCATTTTTCCTGCCCTGTCAATCAAAGCAGTTTCCCCAGACTATCACATCTCCAGTTGAGAAACATTATGGGGAGTTTACATAACGATTTGGAGTGTTAATTACTTTGCAGTCCTGCTTCAACTCTACACAGACCTAAGGGTTTAGAGACTTACCCTCTCAAAAGTCCTGTCGAGCAGTGGTCTCTTCATTCTTCTACAGCTAGCAGCAGAGCTAAACCAGCTTGGTCTTCAGGCAGCTGCTTTGTTTCTAGGCCACCAACTCCTCCATACCCTCAGTGGCAGGGGTGCTGTGGCTCTAAGTACTGTTGAGGAGCGGAGCAGCAGCTGCTGTGTGGGGCAGCACTCCCACTCCTGGCTGCTGGCAATCACACCTCTCCCTGCCCAGGACACCTCTCTCAAACAACACCTAGCCTGACTGTTCATCGCCTGGCTGCTCTCCTTGCTTTAATCCGGAGAGACAGGCAGCCTTTGGTACAGGTGCACCTCGACCGGGAGCGTTTGGCTTCGGCTCCAGTGCTCTGTTCCCCAGCAAAGCCAGAGCCAGTGCTCAGTCATCCACCTGCTGCAGCAGCCACATTTGTCAGCTCTTCTAACAGGTTGCCATCATTTGACTTTCCAACCTTCCTGATCATCAGCATCCTTGCCCTGCACCTTTCACTGAAGGATCTTGTCTGCCCTGCTCCCCTTTGCCCTGTCCTGCTGCTTTCCTCTGAGTACACTGTATGCAAACAAGGGCTTAAAACTGGCTCTGCACCAGAGACTTGAGAGCTAGTCCCTTTTGTCAGACCCTTTACACTGTTGGCCTCACTGGCCTCGTTTAGCTCAGTTTTTTGGTGGTGAGGGGCATTAATTCTGTGTTGGGAGTGGGTGGGAAGGGGTAGCCATGCTCCTGGAACTCTCAAGCTCTTCTGTTTTCGCAGCTACTTAAATAACAATTTTAATAACCCGATACAAGACAGTAAACAATTTCATTTGCATTCAAAGATATTTAAATGTCCTCTTCATTAAATTTGTGTAGTCTGGGGTGTGTTCCAGGCCTCTCTGTCATATCTTTGTTTATATTTTCTCCTTTCTGAACTAACTTGCTTGCATGTGATAACAGCCTCACATTCAGAGGTGCTTTCCACCCTCTGTGTGGGTGCAACTGAAAATTACAGGTGCTGTAAGCTCTTTGGAAATTGATCATCAGGGTAGTTTAAAGCTGCAGTTATCAATGGCTTTTAAGTTTGTTCAACACCATTTCATGGCTCTTACTAAAAATTGCTTTAGTCTGACAAAACTGCTTTAATCTGCCATTTACCTTGGCTTTTATGTTTAACTGTAGCAGCTCAGCAGGCTCTAAATTTGGATTTGGGGAGGTGGAGAAAGGAGGAGACAGTGATTTGTAGAAGAGACTGATTTTCTTGAACTGCTTGGTGCTGTGAAGTTTTGAAATGCTATTCAAGGTATTGTGCTTGTGGTTTATGATGTCCTGTGAAATGCTGCCCAAATTTAGCCACTGCTGACAGATCCTGAGAAATCTTGAGCTCTAGGTGATGGGCAAAGATTTGCTAAGGCTTGATATGACAGAGTCTTTGGTATTCTGGTGTGGCTGATGTCAGTGATGCTGTTGGGCAGCAGCAGCTCCTTCATCCAGGAGACCAAAGAGCATTTGCTGCCTTTATTATTATTTTTTTTTTCCCCCTAGGTAATCATAAGCAGCAAGGAATCATCCACTGTGAAATGCACCAGGGATAGAGGGCAAACCACTGGGAGAGGGCACATTAATGAGAGAGAGAGCAGTGCCATGGGTGGACCTGAGCACAGGGTGCCCAGATTCCAGTGTCAGAGCCTCAAATTCTTGTTTTAACACACATTCACAAAACCCTCTGGAAAAAGTATGTCATCCTCTTCTGGTAGCAAGGAGCAATAGGCTGCTGGTACCAGCAAGGCTGTTAATTAGTGCGTGTGATCGAGTGTGCTCTGGGGAATGCTGGTGGTTCTGAACTGAATGAGATTTCTGTAGCTACTGTACCTGCTTCATTTCCTGAAAAAATTGGAACATATTTATTAATTCAGGGAGCTGCAGGAAGAGAAAGCATCGAATGACCGAGGAAGGTAAATGTTTCCTGATAAAGTGGAGTGTTCCTGTGGGGCATTGGTCTTTGTGAATTATAGATGCCAATTACAGAAGAGATGCTCTGTATGTTACTCTGCCATCTATCATTGCACCAGTTGCATAGTTATGGCAGGGAGAAGTTAGGCTTTTATGTTTCCAGTGGCTATAATCCAGTCTTATCTCCTTTAATTAGCTCAGTTTGAAGAAGAAAGCGTTACACTTGGTGATTCCAGTACCCTGGGTACTCAACTGTCTTCATTCTTTAAGGAGCTCCACCCAGCTGCTATTTATAATCTCATCCTTTTACCCACAAGTCACTTTTTAAAGGGGAATTTCTTTTTGCTGCAGAAATCTGATTTTGACCAGTAGTGGGAGTGGGGAAGGGAAGGAGGAGTGTGAATAAGCAAAAGAGCTGTTGTATTAAAGTAAGCCTGGGGTGCTAAAAGCTTTATTTGAGTGAGGATGCATAATTAGCTGAAAGTTGGGGGGGGTTTTTTGGTTTTTTGGGGTTTTGTTTTGTTTTGTTTTTTGGGAGGGGATTCTGTTGTTGTTTAACATGTAGAGTAAACATTTCCCAGTAAGTTCAGCAAACGGATAGTAAAGCCTGGTTGGTAGTGGCATTTATTACCACTTACTCCTTGTTTGTTCTGTGTGTAATTACAACACTTTTCTGATGTATTCACTTTGTCCAGGGCTATGAAAAACTTAGCCTTAAAGGAGCTGGTAGGTGGATGTGCTCATGATTCAGCTTCTTCACTGAGTGTTTTGAGGTGGTTTTATAACGTTGCTGTAATGTGTTTTGCTTAACAATTGCACAATACTGCTGGTAATGTGTTTGTAAATGTGATTTGAGCCAGCATTGTTGAATTTTTCCATTTCGTATAAATATTTGTATAGCCTTGCTGCTCCTGTCTTTGTGTGTGTGTTTGGATGTGGCAGCTTAAGGTGGTGAAATTTTTGCCAGAGAAACTCTTGGATGGATGTAGGGCAATGCAGAAGCATTGCTCTTGTTTGTGGTCAATGTGGTTTATATTGGAAGTCCAATGTGACTTGAAAACATAGAGCTTTTGTAAACTGATGCAGCATTGATTGATGGATTTAAATTGTATTTAAGCTGGTTTGCCTCTTAAACTGACTAAAATCCAGATCTATTCCTCCTGGGACAAAGGAGAGCAAGCTTCTGGTTATGACACAGCTTTAGTATGAAGCTAGGAATGGCTTGGGATTTTTTGGGGTCTTTTTTTCTTGCTCCTCTTTGCAGTGAAGCAGTCCAAATATGTTGATAATATAGGAAAGCTGGAAGAAGGGTGAGTTCGCTTTGAGAGGAAGGAGTGTTTTTAGAGACAATTCCTTTGCAGCTTCTCTCTCATGGTCTGTGATTTTATGTGGTTAAAAGGGAAAATTGAACATGTTTCTGATAAAGTTACTGGACTGTTGTGAGAGTAAGAGAAACTGAGTTAATAAATTTCAGTGCTAAGTACCTGACTGAAAAAAGTGACAGAAATGTCTACCTCCAGGAGAATATTTTTAGGTTGAAAAGAGTAGGATGAGTGTTGGATTAAAAGCTATCATTTTGCAGTCTGAAAGAATTGTGGATCTTTCTGAAACCTTAATTCACCTGGATGCTGTTGTGTGAGAAGTTAAGGGTGGCAGTAAACCTGGAACTGAGAGTGAGTCAAAATTCTTAGATAGTGTTTTCTTTAGAGTTTGTATGAGGGAGAATCCAGCGGTGGTGGTTGTTCAGTTTTTGAACTTTGATTGTTGAAGGCCCAAGAGCCTACAGCAGGATGGATTAGTTTTGAAGGACACAGTGACATACCCACCAATGCTGCCAGAACACAACATTTATGTTGGTGTACAGATTTTTGTTAAATTATTGTGTAGGGTCCTTAGCTGCCATCTGCCATTTGAGAAGCATCAGGAATCTGAGCGTTCTTCTGTTTTATTGCAGTCGTTGCCACTCAGTGAAGTTTGTTGTCTTTCCCAGGAGCTTTGGAAAGTATTTTGAGCAAATGTCCAATACCAAACTGAACTGAAAAGCAAATTAACTGTTAAAGAGTTCTCAGTATTTGATATCTTAATCTTTATCTCTGCAGGAATGCCCAAGGAAAAGTACGATCCACCTGATCCACGGAGGATGTACACAATTATGTCCTCAGAGGAAGCAGCCAATGGAAAGAAATCACACTGGGCAGAGTTGGAAATAAGTGGTAAGGAACTGAGGAATGGTCCTGACTTGTGAACTCATTGCAAGAGCAGTTTGCATAGTGCAGTTTGGACAAGAAGTCTGGAGTGGGGTTACCTCTCTACCTTGACTTGAGCCAGCACACCAACACAGCTTTTGGGTGTGTCAGGGAAGAGTTGGGTTGGGATAACATAGGGAGCTGGAAGAGAGGTAAACTGAGGCAGAATAGAAGTCCTAACGTGTAGGAAAGATGGGAAGGTGAGGATATGAATGTGAGCTCTTTGTGTTTTAAGATGTGGTGGGTCAGAGCATGGAGTTAAGGTCTCCGTTGTCGAAGAAAAGAGAGCGCAGTCAGGGCTGGTCTATGGACATGCATATGGATATGTTACTTGAAATCATGTAACAACAGCCTTGCATTAGCCTGTGACTGTAGAGATTCTGTTGAAGTTGTTTGCAGTGTGAAAGGAGTTGTAAATATTTAGGCTGTTCTTGAGGTTTAAAAAGAAAAACAAAACAGACGATAGAGCTCCTCCAGGAACTGTGCTTAGCTTTGAGAGCCCCATTTGGCTTTTGCATCTTCTCTTGAAAATAAGATAATGCTCTGAATTCATAAACATCAATTACATCTGGGTTGTAGAGCGAAATTTTGCTACTTGAAAAATTGCTCACAAGAAAATTCAAGCAAGTACTTCAAAATATTTTAAAATGATTTTGTGATATTGTCAATGTAGGCTGAAATTTCACTGAAATATGGAGGTTCTTTAAGAGACTGCAAAGGTTGCTGTGTGATATTTTTTTTAATGGCTGTCCAGTAGAGAAATTTATGGAAGGAAGAGCACAAATAGAGTTCTTTGAATTGTGAAGAGTCTTTCCATCCAGATCATTGAATCTGTGTCTTGCTTCAAGTGCCACGTGCCTTAACATGTGAATAGCATTCTTTACTTGAAGGTTACAGATGCAGAAACCTACTTAACTGCTGCTTCAGGAATCAGCATTATATATCAGCATTAGGCTTGGATATCCACTTGGACATCTGCTGCCTGTGCACAGGAAATGCATTATGTGATGGCTCTTGCCTTTCATGCCTGGTAATCTCACTCCAGACTGATTCCAGCCAAGAGAGCTGCAGGTAGTGAAGGGGATGGATCAGTGGTGGTGATTGGAAATCCTTTCAGCTACAATGGTTTCTTTGATCACGGTCACCTGTTTGCATTGAGGGGAGGGAAGAGCTGTTAATTCAGCTTTTAAAGTGCAAAGAACTATTGATTTGTATTTACTACCTTTCAAAAGATTTCTTAATGAGCATTACAATAGTATGAATCCTGGAAGAACTGCCTGTGTGCCTTGCAAAATAAATTTTGACAAGTTTTGTGTTCATGTTCATGCTGTCTCTTCCTTGCAAAGGATTTGGTCACCTAATACAGAAAGCCACAATTATTTTACCTGCTCTGGTTTAAATCCCTGAGCCTTTTTTTTTTTTTTTTTTTTTTTTTTTTATTTATACTCAGGTTTTTTGCTTTTTTTTTTTTTTTTTTTTTCTTTTTTTACATNNTTTTTTTTTTTTTTTTTAATGTCATACACTTTTTAACAGCTCACTGGAAAATGATTCTTGTATTCAACCTTTTGTTAACATGGAGCTGAGTTCCAGGTACACATGTGTCACTGTAGCTTTTCCAGACACTAAACATGACTTATTTTGATGAAAGAAAGGCATTCTGAAGTGTGTGTATTGGTACAATATTAACCAGACCATTGGTGAGTTGTGGTAGAGTTCTAAAAGGCTGTCCCAGGTAACTTTTTGCCTCATGTTGGTATTCTGCTTCTTATGCTTTTGGTATAGAGAGATTACTTCTATAAATGAAAAGAGATCCACTCCTGGGGGGGGTGGGGAAAAGGGAAAACTTGGAAAGAAGAATTGTTTTGAGAGGTTCTGATGATATCTCACATTATTTGAATGCAGCAGTGTAAGAATCTTGATCCTGTCACACATCCATCTTTACATCCTTCAGTTTATACAAAAATCATACCCTTTAAAAGAAATATCTGGCAATAGTTTATGCAGCTTTTAGTTGAATGCCAGATGGGAATCCATGTTCCTAACTAAGCATCTTAGTCATCCTAAATATAGTGCTTCTATCTGTTCTTGGCTGGATTAATGCCATAGAATAAAGATTTTTGGTTGGAAAGAAGTTGCACAGAAATAAGGGGCAAAGTGAAGAAGCATCTTTCATCTCAAACAGAAACAATAATTGGAAATACTTATTTCTTATATCTCTGTTAATTACTGAATTGGTGGTGAGTTGGTAAATAGGCCTTGTTTTGTGTGGAGCTTGAGAAAGACAGATGTTGAAACCTTAAATATGGATTGGAAAAAAGCAATCCAAGCATTCCTGGCAACAACTTAGTCTCTTGTGTGTTGCTGAATTTCTTTTTAGGTTTGTATATAATCACTGATTAACTGAATGGAATCATTTTAATTAATTTAATCAATTAATTTTACTTGAACAAAATCACAGAACCATCCAGGTTGGCAAAGCCCCTCAGGATCACCAAGTCCAACCTAGAACCTACAAGATTCACCTTAAACCATATCCCTAAGCACCACATCCAAACAACTTTATCCAACCTGATTAATTCTGTGATTCTGTGACCCTTAAACACATCCAGGATGGGCGACTCAACCACCTTCCTGGGCAGCTCAATAGTAACAACAAGCACAGCAAAAAACAAACTAAACTCCCCCCATACAGCCTTACAAAGTGTGTAATTATCTCTAAACCTATTTATTTTTTGGGCTAGATGAGTGACCTTTGGAGGTCCCTTCCAGCCCAGCCCATCCTGCGATTCTGAATGCTCTGTTTTGTGCCTTCCTTGTGCAGGGAAAGTGAGAAGCTTGAGCTCGTCGTTGTGGACACTGACCCATTTGACAGCTTTGCACCTCAGTGACAATTCCTTATCCCGAATTCCTTCAGACATTGCCAAGCTTCACAATCTGGTGTATCTGGACCTGTCCTCTAACAAAATCCGCAGTTTACCAGCAGAGCTCGGAAACATGGTGTCACTCAGGTATGGGCACTCACCTGCACCTCGGCTCCGCTCCTCACGTTAGCTGGGGAGCAGACTGGAACTTTGAGCAGCGTTTTTGTGCTCTAGTGAACAAGATGCATAAGCAAATTCCCCTTTCCTCACTTCTTTCTGTCTGTGTCACTGAATACTTGGTGTGGCCTGTGCAGCCGTAGCAGTGCTGGCTCTTCATGTCCTGATGGAAGTCCTGGCATGTGAAGGAAGGCTGACAGAAGTGGGTTTGTTCAGCCTGGAGAAGAGAAGGCTTAGGGGAGACCTCATAGCATCAACCAGGTTGGAAGAGACCTCCAAGCTCATCCAGCCCAACCTCTCACCCAGCCCTAGCCAATCAACCAGACCATGGCACTAAGTGCCCATCCAGGCTTTGCTTCAACACCTCCAGGGATGGGGATTCCACCACCTCCCTGGGCAGCCCATTCCAATGCCAATCACTCTCTGGCAAGAACTTCCTCCTAACATCCAGCCTAGACCTCCCCTGGCACAACTTGAGACTGTGTCCCCTTGTTCTGTTGCTGGTTGCCTGGGAGAAAAGCCCAACCCCACCTGGCTGCAACCTCCTTTCAGGTAGTTGTAGGCATATCATAACCATGTGCCAGCCTGTAAAGGGTGGCTATCATGAGGAGGGAGACTCCCTTTTTACAAACACAAGGGGTAATGGGCATAAGTTGCTAATGGAAAGGTTCAGACTGGATGCCAGAAAAGGTTTTTTTTTACCATTCAAACTATGAGGCACTGGAGTAAACCCCCAAGGGAGGTGGTAGATTCCCCTACATGGGACAGTTTCCAGGCCCAGCTTGACAGAGTGCTGGGCCAGCTCATTTAAACTATACTCTTACCCTGAAAGATTGGACTGGATGATTCTTGGGGTCCCTTCCAACCTGGTTTCTACTAATCTGTGAATTCTGGTACAGAGTTAAGTTTCAGAAGTCAGGTAACTCACCCCTTTTATATTTTTCCAAGTCAAGTTTCCCTTCACCCCTTTTATTTTGTTCCAAGTCAAGTTTCCCTCTCTCATGCATCTATTTTTGTACTCTTACACATCTTTATGTGGCATTTTTCTCTAAAAACACAAACCCTTTTGCTTTTAACTCATAGTAATGTAGGGAAAGGAGAGACTGAGCATTTATAATCATGCTGATGACGATTTTCCTCTCTTTTATTAATATTTAGTAATTAATCTTAACATAGTTCTCATTATTTTATAACAACTGCAACTTGTCTCCTTCCCATCTTTCCTATCACGGAGCCACATTGCTCTGCATACTGTGGAGAAGGAAGAAATGTTCTAAACACACCTTCTTTCTCTTTTTTTTTTTTCCCTCAGTTTTACTGTGCCAAGATGTGCAAAGTTTGCATGGAATGATACCTTCTTTTGGAAGTGAAACAGGAAAAGTGATGCCTGTTTAGATTGTAATTAAGGCTGAAGCATTTAACTTTGTGTAAAAAAAAACCAAAACCAAACAAAAAACAGCCCAACACTGTTATGTAATTCTATAAATTATATGAGAGTAAATATTTACAGGCCACTTTCCCTTCACCTAAAGGAAGAGCCTTATTTAGGTTTATTTGACAGTTACCAGGAATTGGTTTTAACTTTGGAGACATTTATGGATAACTTTCTCAAATCCAGAAAACACTTGAGTCTAAAAGTAATGAGAATGTTTATTAGAAGTGATGAAGAAGACAATAGAGACATGGCCTGCCAGCACAGCTCTATTGAAACTGGAAAGCAAAGCAAGTTGCACATAAAAATATCAGTCACTACATTTTCTCCTGCTTGAGAAAAGTCCACTCTGCTGGGGAGGATTAAACTAGCTGATTAAATTGGTACTAAAAGCTCAAATTCCAAAGCAGTTAGTGTCAACCTTGGAGGCTAAGCAAAAGGACCTTGCTTTTTAGAGCCTAATTGGCAGCTCTGTTCTGTAGTGTGTTGCACAGTTGCTTTCAGCTGTGGTCTGTTGTAAAGAAAGCTTCACATCACTATTTCAATGCAAAGCAATTATTAGTAATGGGTTTCTTTCCTCCTTTTTCTGCTGCCCAGGTATTGTGAGCTAGAAGTGCTACATTTGCTGGAATGCTCTCATCTTTGTGCTTCATAAACACCTTTTTTTTCATCAGTCTTCTTCCTTTAAAAATGGTGTTTGTAAACAGGATAGTTGTGACATGGAGTTAGCTCTGCAGTGTAGTCATCAGTTGTGTCAAAAGATAATTATGTCTTCTTCCCAAGGCTTTTCCCAATTTATTCTGGCTGATTCTGTGAAGCTTCAGCTCTTCCAGATCAGAAGTCTGTTCTGAGTACAAAAGGTTAAATGTGAAATGTGTAGGTAAGGTCAAGGATTGCACTGTGTTTTTTATTTATGACCCAAACATAATAACACTTGAACCCAGTGAGAAGATAGTGCATTGATCCACTGTGCTCTTCCTGTCCTCAGTAATTGCAGCTGATCCATGATTTCTTCTCACTGGAGTGAAAGTGAAGAAAGCCCCTGCAGCACAGACTATGTAATAGTGCTCTGCAGGGCTCAGCTGTGCTGGAGTTTTATGTTTCAGGCTGGCTTTTACTGCAGACACTTCCCATAGCTTCTGGGAAGTTGTTCAAACTAACAGTAATTCAACACTGGGCATTGCAGAGATCCTGAGCCATGGCAATCCTTTGTGCTCTCACACTTGAGAATTGATAAGAGGTCTTCCAGCTCCCACATTTGGAGCTCTGGGTTTGGTCTGTGTGGCAAAGCTTGCCTAAGGCTCCTTGCAGCTGTCTTTCTACTTGAAGAAAGAGATGGCAGAGCAGTAAGGTTTCTGATCTTTGCAGAAAGAGGGGAAGTAGTAAACACTGAAACATATTTTCTTGGAAAGCTCAGCTGGAAGATGGTTTCTCTTCATACACTTGGGAGATCTGGAGGGATTTGTTGCCCTGAAATACTTTTCAAGTCTCTTGGCACTAGGTTGTAAATGCTTTGAACCAGCAACTTCATATTGAATATGGTGTGGGGGAATGCTTAGCTGGGAATGCCTTCAAGAAAGTGGAAAGCTCCTACTAAATCTATTTCCTCTGCCCAGTTGGTTGGGATATTAGAATTCAGCACTTGAGTTCTGTTCCTGGCTGTATATTCGTTTTGTAAGTTAAAAAGCAAATGGAAAAAAAAAGCCCTGAAATGAGCAAAAAACCCAAACCACGCTCAAAAAAACCCACAAAAACTTAAAACAAAACACACCCAAAAAAAACCCCCAAACCCTGAAATAACAAAAGTAACCTAAAATAATGAAAATCACCCAGAACAGTGACAATAACTACTTAGATGGTAATGTTCTAACTCTGATTATACTACCATGATCCTGGATTTTTTTTTCCCCATATTTGTTTTCTGGGTTCCAATTTCTCTTTATCTGACTTTTAATTACAGATGAACTGTTTCATGGTCTGCCTTGAGCTGTTACTTCTTCATCACTTGTAGTTATTAAAGTATTTAATTATTGCTGATGTTTATGAAATTGCTGACTTAAAATGAGCTCAGCAGACAGCAGCTTTCCTCTGTGCTTCAGCGCAGTCTGTATTTGGTGTGCGTCAGTACAGCAGGATTGCCCTAACTGTTGCTGTTCAGCCCTGGAGGTTTTTCAGTGTTGTTTGCTGGTGTTTTGTTTCTCTTTGAGTTGAATTTCTTGTACTGTACTGCTGAAGACAAATGTTGGTCTGTTTTCAGCCCTATATGATTCTTGCTCTGTCTACAGGGAACTACATTTAAATAACAACCTGTTACGAGTTTTACCTTTTGAGCTGGGAAAACTGTTCCAGTTACAGACTTTGGGTCTGAAAGGTATTGCTGCTTTTTTCTTGGTATCCATCATGCTTTGTATAATGATATCCCTTCAGAGATGTAGTGCTTGTGGCTGGCCAGTTCATAAAAGATTTGACTGAATAGCAAGCCCAGATGTAGCTGCTTAGTCCCCATTTATAACTATTGTTTAGGGATTATTCACAAAAGGAGTTAGGTGAAGCACTCAGAGTATAAAGAGATTTGCTTTTCTTTCTGCAGAGTGAGTGGAAGCTTTCTGCAGCTTGTCTAGGGCTTGAATTCAGTGCTGCTTTAACTAAGAAACAGTTTGCAGTTCAGGTATTCAACTCCAGGCAAAAGGAGGATGCTTTCTGCTGCTGGGGGTCACTGTGGCCTGCAAGCAGCAATGTCAAATCTTTTCTCCAGTATTTCCCCCCTCCCCAAACTGTATGGATTCTAGCTATACAATTGCTGACCTTGGGGGAATTTGTATGCCAAAATGAAGAGCACTGAATGATACAACTGCCTCTAAATACTATCAAGTCTCAAAAGTCTGTTTTTCTCCCCCTTAAAACTGGAGAATTGCAAAGTGCATTGTCCATGATGCATCTTACAATCTGCTTATGTGTTTGGCAGATGGTACACCCTGCTCAGCTCTGACTGGCAAATCAGCTGGTGCTGGATATGTCACAGAGTGACCAAAGGCAGCTCCTGTGTTTGGTCTCTTCAGCTGTGCCTGTGTGTTGTACCACACCAGTTCTTCACTGTTAAATCCCACAACTGCCCCTGGGTGGCCAATCAGAAGGCACAAGCAGGAGGGAATGGGGTGAACCTCACTAGAGCTGTTGACACATCTAGTGTTTCCTGGGATCGAAGGCCCGAGCTCTGAAACTTCTAGGCAGTTCACAGTAGATGCAGCATCCTTTCTCAGAGATGCCTTTGACACCCATCTGTAAGTTCCTGGTGCTCCTCTGTATTTTCTCCAATAGCTCTGTAAATCTGTTTGCAGGAAATCCACTCACACAGGATATTCTGAACCTTTATCAGGAACCAGACGGGACACGAAGGCTACTGAACTATTTGCTTGATAATTTGGCAGGTACTGCAAAAAGAAGTAAGTGATCATTCTTAAAACATTTCTTTCTGCTGTGCAAAATAAATGTGATTATCACTTGTGTCTCTCCCTTTTTAAATATTCCCATAGTTTCTACAGAACAACCACCTCCAAGATCTTGGATTATGTTGCAAGAACCAGACCGTACAAGACCAACAGGTACTGTAAGGCTGTGAGGTTTTTCCCTTTGTGGTGTTGGTTGTTTCCTTCTATAAAATCTGTTGATCTTTCCTACCTACTGAAAAACAAATCTTCAATTAACCACTCATCTGTGCAGTGCTGACCAGGCAGCTGAAATAGTTCTATCTCCATTGGAACACCTGTTTCATAGAATCATAGAATGGTAAGGTTGGAAGGGCCCTCAAGGATCATCTAGTTCCAACCCCCTGCCATAGGCAGGGACACCTCTCACTAGTACAGGTCACTCAAGGCCTCATCCAACCTGGCCTTGAACTCTTCCAGGGAGGGAGCAGCCACAACTTCCCTGGGCAACCTGTGCCAGTGTCTCACCATCCTCACTGCAAACAACTTCCTCCTAACATCCGGTCTAAATCTTCCCTCTGCCACTTCAAACCCATTGCCCCTTGTCCTGTCATTGCAAGCCCTTGTAAATAGTCCCTCCCCAGCCTTCCTGTAGGCACCCTTCAGATGCTGGAAGGCTACTCTAAGGTCTCCTTGAAGCCTTCTCTTCAGATTTACTCATCTTTTACTACAAAGGAATTTCTTTTTTAATTAACAACCTGCTCACAGGTATTTGAGACACAATTAGTTAAATAGCTGAATTATAAGGCTTAACTGAACATTGGTGGGAGAATTAAGAAAATGGAAGAACATGAACATAATTTCCCCCCAAAGTGGAATTTATTTCTTAAAAGCACTTTTGTTGCTGCTGGGATTCAGGTCCTGTTTAATTGTTTACTAATTTTTCTGCATGAACAGTTGAAAAGTGACCAAGTAACCTTTTTATTTACCTGCACACCAAAAATCTTAGTATGTTTCTCATTTACTGCAGTCTCCTCTCTTCCAGGGCTGATATACATTCCTGTATTGACTTTATTAAGGTGCTTGCTTTGAAGATTATGATGTTAATGCAGCTTGTCTTTAGCTGTCACCTCTTTGTTTTCAAAATGTTGGGGGGTTGTCCCCTCAGGTCACCCTAAGACTGTTGCCTCAATTTGCTAAATTTTCCAACACCTTCCTTGTTACTTTTTTCCTGAGCTCTACTCAGTGTTTGAGAGAAGCTCACAGGATGTCAGGAGTTGGAAGGGACCCTAATTGATCATCCAGTCCAACCCCCCTGCCAGAGCAGGACCAGACAATCCAGCTCAGGTCACAGAGGAACACATCCAGACAGGCCTTGAATGTCTCCAGAGAAGGAGACTCCACAACCTCTCTGGGGAGCCTATTCCAGTGGTCTGTGACCCTCCCAAAAAGCTTCTAAGAATCTGCCTGTTGCACTGCAAGTTCCTTACTGCCTTAAAAACAAACAAAAAAAAACCCCAAAAAAACCCCAAACAAACAAAAGAAAAAAAGCAACAAAACCAAAGCCCAAATCCCTGCTGCAACATTACCTGTCCAGGTGTCCCAAGCTGTCTCATTATCACTCCTGTGCTAAATGAATATAGAGAGAAGTTTCTTGCCTTTACACCTTAATTGTAAGCTTGAGATGAAACATCTGAGGCTTTATTTTTCCTGTACTTTATTTTTGTTGTGCAAAGGGATCCTTACCCTGCCTATGGATCTGTCACAGTTTAGGGTGGTAATAATCAAGGTAGACTTCAAATCATCTACTGGAAGAGTTTGCAGGTCTTTGTATAGCTAGGAAATGGGAGTACCCTTCCCTTGTTACAGGCTTTTCAGAGCAAAGCACCACTTAATCACTTACATAAAGTCCATTTGTCTGCCATTTACTGCATTAGCCTGTAAAGGGAGGCTTTGGCTTCTGTTTTCTAGTAACTGGGTATGAGCAGACAGCTGCCATAAATCCAACCTTGTCTTTTACTTCCTAAATGGATTAACAGATCATTTTCTTTAGTTGGGTTGGAAGGGACCTTAAAGATCATCTAGTTCCAACCCCCCTGCCATGGGGCAGGCTTGCCTTCCACTAGCCCAGGTTACTCAAGGCCTCATCCAACCTGGCCTTGAACACCTCCAGGGAGGGGACATCCACAACCTCCCTGGGCAACCTGTGCCAGTGTCTCACCACCTTCACTGTCAAGAATTTCTTCCTAATATGCAGTCTATATCTACCCTCCTGAAGCTTTAGTCCATTCCCTCTTGTTCTATCACTGCAAGCCCTTGCAAAAAGTCCCTTCCTGGCTTTCTTGTTGGCCCCTTTCAGGTACTGGAAGGTCTCTCTGGAGCCTTCTTTTCTCCAGGCTGAACAGCCCCAACTCTTCCAGCCTGTCCCCATAGGGGAGGTGCTCCAGTCCTTTGATCATCTTCGTGGCCCTCTTCTGGACCTGTTCCAGCAATTTGATGTCCTTACATTGAGGGCATTAGACCTGGATGCAGTACTCCAGGTGAGATCTCAGAAGAGCAGAGCAGAGAGGCAGAATTGCCTTCCTCATCCTCCTGGTCACACTTCGATACAGCCCAGGATGCTGTTGGCTTTCTGAGCTGCAAGCACAAATTGCCAGCTCATGTTGAGTTTGTCATCAACTGAATAATTGTGTGTGTGTGTGTGTGTGTGTGTGTAATTGTGGTGGTGTTGCTGTTAAATCTGTCAGTGTGTAAGTAAAATTCCTGTTCTGCAGCCTTGTTCTCTGTCATGTGTTACAACGTGCTCTGCGATAAATACGCCACCCGGCAGCTCTATGGCTACTGCCCATCCTGGGCACTCA
The DNA here is from genome assembly GCA_013399055.1 of Ramphastos sulfuratus. NCBI lineage: Eukaryota > Metazoa > Chordata > Aves > Piciformes > Ramphastidae > Ramphastos > Ramphastos sulfuratus. The sequence goes on from WBNM01023819.1 coordinate 48,538, forward strand.
ACTGGGAGTACAGAAAGAAAGCCATCATGCAGGAAATCCTCAGCTGCAATGCTGACATCATAAGTCTCCAGGTAAAAGCTACCTTCTTCCTCCTTTTCCCTTTTCTATTCCCCTGTGCTGGGTTCTCTCTATTAACTGTATTTACCCTAAACGATCTGTTTTCAAAACCTCCCGAAAACAAAAGCAAAAAGAAGTGGTGTTGAGGGCATTGTTTGTTGCTTGACATCAAAAGAATGCTCTTTCAGCCCACACAGTTGGAATGTGAACCAGTAGCTGCTGATCAAAGGCATGTAGGTGGGGGTGTCTTTGTGGCCGCTTGTGTATGCGGGGCTGCAATTGACACATCTTCAAATAAAAGGCTTGAGCTAATCATAACTCTGGGGGATTACAGAATTTCAGTTCTATTTCCTTAAAATAGGAGTAGTGCTCTCAAATTTGCATTCTCTGGTTTACTTAATTCTTCCCAATTTCCTCCCCCCTCCCTGCTAAATCTAATTTGAAAGTGATTTACACTTCTGAAGAGCCTAAATAATATTAGCCCTGTGGATTTTGCTAACACTGCATTCATGCTGTGCTGTCTTGTAACTTTATAGGAGGTGGAAACGGAGCAGTACTACAGTTTTTTCCTGGTAGAATTGAAAGAACGTGGCTACAATGGATTCTTCAGTCCAAAATCTAGAGCTAGGACAATGTCAGAGCAGGAAAGAAAACACGTTGATGGTTGTGCAATATTTTTCAAAACAGAAAAGTAAGTGCTGTGTCTTGCAAAGCCTTCTCCTGTGTCCTGCTCTCACATCATTCCTCAGGTCAAGCTGTAGCTCAAACAGTTTGGCATTAGTTGTCCTTTTTTCAGCTGCTCAGTGTTTCTAATAGAGCATTCCTGTTGTTAGCAAGAGAGGTCTTTGAGAGAAGTCATGCTCTGTGTAGCTGGCAATAGAAAATTTAGCCCTGAATTTGGAATTTCATTCTGGCAGAGCAACACAGGCTAGGAGTTGGCTCAAGAATACTTGAGTTGTTGAGTGTGTGTACCAACCATTAGGTGTTAACAGTGAAAAATGAATCAAGTGCCTTCTTTCCTTGATTTTTTTTTTTTTTTTTTTTTTGAGTAAAAGCATTAATAATCCCCAAAACTGCAGAAATGAGACCTCAGAGGTCATTGACTTTTTAATACCTTAGCCTTCTGATAAAGTGATAGATGAGCTACAGCACTTATGATTGTGTGATCTTGCGCAATTGTTGGGCTGTGAGGGTTATAAATTCACTTCATCCTGCTTCCAGGCCTCTGTCCACAAGAAAGTGTAGATACTGATTTTGATACCATTTGGCTCAAAAAATGTAGTCCTTCTCTGTTAAACCTGCATCTTGGACCTAACATCTGGTGCAGAGTTAGAAACAAACTGTTCTGTAGCTTCTCCATCTCTCCCAGAAACATGAGGTTGGCAAAGCCCCTCAGGATCACCAAGTCCAACCTAGAACCCTACTCTACAAGATTCCCTTTCAACCATATCCCTACGCACCACATCCAAACCACCCTTAAACACATCCAGGGTTAGTGACTCCACCACCTCCCTGGGCAGCTCATTCCAGTCCCTGACCACTCTCTCCCTGAAAAACTTTTTCCTAATGTCCAATCTAAACCTACCCAGCCTCAGCTTGAGGCCATTCCCCCTTGTTCTCTCTCCAGTTACCTGTGAGAAGACACCAAAATCTTTTAATTGAAACTGAAGTAGTATAAAAGACTTAAAATTTGCTAGGAAATCTCTACCCTTTGAGTTAGTCTTAGAGTTTTATAAAATTCTGTGACTGGCTGAGGTTTTTCACATCCTCAACGTTTGAGCTTTAGTTAAAGGGAGGATTATTTGTACCATCTCCTCTTGTGTCTGCTGCTGAAACAAAACCCATGGGCTGTTTCTCTTCCAGATTTACTTTGGTTCAAAAGCATACTGTTGAGTTCAATCAACTAGCTATGGCAAACTCAGAAGGGTCAGAAGCTATGCTGAACAGAGTGATGACAAAAGATAACATTGGCGTTGCTGTGTTGTTAGAGCTGCGAAAGGAGCTGATAGAAATGTCATGTAAGTCCTGCTTAGTTTAATTTTTTCCATAGGTTGTGTTTTGCAAGTGGAGAAAACAAAATCAAACCACTTTGGTTACAGTAAATCAGAGAAAAGAGCTTCTGCAGATGGCTGACTTTGCACCTTGTGTGCTCAGACAGATGTATCTCCAAAGAGGACTTGGAGGGAAGTCACCTTGCTGAAATTAGGACTTTTTTTTTCCTTGTTTTTTTTCCCCCCCATTTAGACCTTTTTTTTTTTTTTTTTTTTTCTTAAAAACTGCAAAGACTTAAGTCTGAGGTTTTTTTTTCTTTGCTTGAAGTTACATAGAGGTATCAAAGAATCAGTTGGTGTTAGCTGACTGTTTCTGGGTCATGTATCTGCTTGCTTCTTTTTTTCGCTGGTTACATTCTTCACTGTGGTGCTTATACAACCTGTTTGTTCTGCCCTGTCATCCTTAATTTAGGAAGTGTAAATTGGCTCTCTAAGCATCACAGCTGGCTCCTACTCAACCTGTGTTATATTTATCCAAGTGATCTTTTATTAATTCAGATTCTTAACAAACAAACAAGCCTTTTAAGGAGCACTTCTAGCAAGAGAGGTAACTTGCAGGGTGACTAAGTTAAAATGCAGAGCTCAGAAGGTCTGAGCAGTGCCTGTTTCCTGTCACAGCCTGAGGAAAAGTGGTGTAACTTGTCATGACAGCACTGTTTGCCTGCAATTAGGATTATCTGTTAGTTATGTTAATTCACAGTGTTCTTGGACACAGAAGTGTTACCTCTAGCAGGATAGTCTATTACTGGTCTTGAATGTGAAACACAAATATTCCTAATCCTTGACTAAAGCATTTAGGAGGTGTGAGAGGAGTTGTGTGGCCTTCTTAAATGAAATGATGCTAACCTTCTTTTAAGTTACACTGGCATTGCATTTTATTGTTTCCCTCCCTTCAAATACCTTCTTTAAAATCCAGCAGGAGTGTTGTCTGCTGCTGACCATGTCATGTAAATAATGAATTTTGAATTTTAGCTGGAAAGCCACATCTTGGGATGGAAAAGCAGCTAGTCCTTGTAGCTAATGCACATATGCATTGGGACCCAGATTACTCTGATGTGAAGCTGGTTCAGACTATGATGTTCCTGTCAGAGGTAAAGAACATCATTGACAAAGCTTCTCGTAGTCTCAAACCTGGTGTGTCAGGAGAACTTGGAACCATTCCACTTGTACTGTGTGCAGATCTCAATTCTCTACCAGACTCTGGTAAGTGTTGCATATCTTACATATTTTGTCTCCTCTTTTTTATTTTTTTTTTCTTTTTAGACTGTTTGAAGTATGTAAATTTAAATTTGAAGGTCTTGCTTTTTTTAAAAGACATTTCAAACTTGCTATTTGATGTCATAAACTCTCAAGGTACAGGAAAATAGAGGAGAGAAAAGGTAGAGCTGTTTCTTTTGTGAGTGACCTTATTGTTTATGCAGCAGTGTGACTGTGTCCAGTCTTTCAGAAGCATTTCCATTGTTATCTTATAATACAGGAATGGAAAGGAAGAAAATACTTTCCAAAAATAACTGGAAATGTAGGAGGTGTCCCTGCCTGTGGCAGAGAGGTTGGAACTACATGAGATTTTTAGGGTTCCTTCCAAGCCAAAGCATTCTGTGATGATTTGGTGATTCCATGATAATTGGCTTTGCTGCAGTCTAAGGGTCAGAAGAGATAGGTTCTTCTCTTTAAAGTTGCCACCATACAATTTATTTTCTGCAGCTCAAATGTTTTACAACTTTGTAAATGCAGTACATCTCCTACCAGAGAGGGATGCTTCAGAGCTTTTGACAAACAGACAACTTCTTTTTTTACTTGGTGGCAACTTTATGAAGTGCAAGAAAAGAACAGATTCAGGGATAACTCTTTGGCTTTCTCAGGTACCTACCTGAAGTGCAGAACTCAAAAGCTTCCTTATTGCTGGTTGTTCAATAGAATAATCTCCATTCCTGCTTCCCCTTCCTTCTGGCCTCTGCTTGGCAATTCCTAACATCTGTTAGGGTTGACAGGAGCAGTTCTGCTCAGCAGCACTGGAAACCCAATCTTATCTGTGACCTCAGGAGGGCAGGCATCACTAGTGGCTGCTGCAGTAACCAGTTCTTGTGTCTGATTGTGCCTTCAGAATCACAGAATGGTAAGGTTGGAAGGGACCTCAAAGCTCATCCAGTTCCAACCCCCTGCCATAGGCAGGGACACCTCCCACTAGTACAGGTCACTCAAGGCCTCTTCCAACCTGGCCTTGAACACCTCCAGGGAGGGAGCAGCCACAACCTCCCTGGGCAACCTGTGCCAGTGTCTCACCACCCTCACTGTAAAGAACTTCCTCCTAACATCCAGTTTCAATCTCCCCTCTGCCAGTTCAAACCCATTGCCCCTTGTCTTGTCATTACAAGACCTTGTCAATAGTCCCTCCCCAGCCTTCCTGTAGCCCCCTTCAGACACTGGAAGGCTACTCTAAGGTGTCCTCAAAGCCTTCTCTTCTCCAGGCTGCAGAGCCCCAACTCTCTCAGCCTGTCCTCATAGCAGGTTCTTGACATTGTCTTACAATATTTTACTGCTGGACTGTATTGGATGTGTGTTAAGATCTTGCTTATCTACAGCATAAATTTGCTTGACTCCAAGTACCTACACACTCCTACTTGCTGAATGCTTCTTTATACCTTCTTGTGTGTTTCTGTCTCTCCTAATAGGTGTTGTTGAGTACTTGAGCACTGGTGGGGTGGAAACGAACCACAAAGATTTTAAGGAACTGAGATACAATGAAAGTCTTACAAACTTCAGCTGCAATGGGAAAAATGGAACAACAAATGGAAGGATCACACATGGTTTCAAGTTGAAGAGTGCCTATGAGAATGGTCTAATGCCTTACACCAATTACACATTTGACTTCAAGGTGAGGACCTGATGTTTTGGGAGAGATTTCTGTTTTGAAGCTCAGCCATTGTGATTTGCTGTACAAAACTGTTGAGGAAAGAAGTTCATTTGGGTAGCTAACAGTAAATTCTCCAAGTTTGTATTGAAACCTTGGAAATGAGAGTGCTCAACTCTTGAGTCTCCTAGAAAGCAAGTTGTTGTCCTTTTGCTTGTTAGTAGCTCCTAACAGATTTCACAGAAAGATCCAGGCTGGCAAAGCCCCTCAGGATCACCAACTCCAACCTAGAACCCTACTCTACAAGATTCACCTTAAACCATATCCCTAAGCACCACACCCAAACCACCCTTAAACACAGCCAGGGTGGGTGACTCCACCACCTCCCTGGGCAGCTCATTCCAGTCCCTGACTACTCTCTCCCTGAAAAACTTTTTCCTAATGTCCAGTCTAAACCTGCCCAGCCTCAGCTTGAGGCCATTCCCCTTTGTTCTGTCTCCAAACCTGTGAGCAGAGCCCAGCAGCAACCTCTCCACAATGTCCCTTCAGGCAGTTGTAGACAGCAATGAGCTCTGCCCTCAGCCTCCTCTTCCTCACACTAACCATCCCCAGCTCCCTCAGTTGCTCTTCATAAGATTTATTCTCCAGGCCCTTACTCAGCTTCATTGCCCTCCTCTGGACCCACTCCAGCACCTCCACATCTCTCTTGTATTGGGTGCCCAAAACTGAACACAACACTCGAGCTGTGGCCTCACCAGAGCAGAGTCCAAGGGACAATCACCTCCTGCTGGACACAGCTTTTTTAACACAAGTCAGGATGCCACTGGCCTTCTTGGCCACCTGGGCACACTGCTGGCTCATGTTCAGCTCCTGTATGTTACAACCCCCAGGTCCCTTTCTGCCAGCAGCTCTCCAGCCACACTGCCCCAAGCCTGTAGCATTGCTTGGGGTTGTTGTGACCCAAGTGAGGACCTGGCATTTGGACTTGCTGAAATTCATCCCATTCATGTTGACCCAAACAAGAGCTGGGATGCTGTTAACCTGCCCTGTAAAGAGGAAGATTTTGTATTTTTAATACTCCAAGCTGAATGAAATAGCACAAGGGGCTCTTGAGCTGTCAGCTGCAAGGCAATAATGTGTGTTGCTGCTGGAAGATTGTGTTCTGCTGCCTGGGGGAAACAAAGATGGCTCTTTTGCTCTTCAAAACCACATCAGTCTGATTTGAAGCTGTGCAGAGGGCTGCAGATTGCAGCCCACAAAAGCCTAGCAGAAGTGATAGAGGCTGGACTTTCTGTTTTCCTGATGTGTGTTGAACAGTCCATGGCATTCAGGAAGAAGTCTCCTAAAGTGGTGATGTGCTCTAGAGAAGGGCTGGGAGTGTCTCACTGACCTGTGATGCTGAGCTCACCTTTGGTTTGAAAGAATCCCTTCAGTCAAGAGTATTCACTAATCATTTCATTTCTTCTCTTGTTTTAGGGTATTATTGACTACATCTTCTACTCTAAACCTCAGCTAAACATACTTGGCATTCTTGGACCTTTGGATCATCATTGGTTAATAGAGAACAATATAAGTGGTTGTCCACATCCGCTCATCCCTTCTGACCACTTCTCACTTTTTGCACAACTGGAGCTTTTGCTGCCTTTCCTGCCTCCTGTAAATGGAATCCATCTCCCTGGCAGGAGGTAGTCAAGTACATTTTTAGAGGGCAACCTCAATTTAACTTGTACAATTGTAAAATCTGAATATAGAGGAGTGAGGTATGGCCAACAGGGATTATTATTTTGTTTTGTTTTGGGTTTGTTTTTTTTTTTTCTTTTTGTTTGTTTGTTTTTGTTTTCTTAATAATCTTAAATCTAATTATTTGCTAAAGACATAGTAAAAGCCAGGTGCTATCAACAGACACAATTCTGAGCCCAACATCCTTTGTATAGCGATTTAATAGGTTACAGTTAAACCTTCCTCTTTTTCTTTTTCTCCAACCTGACTTTTTTTTTTTTTTTTTTCCATGCCTTGAAAATAGGGAATTGTTATACAGGCTATTCTCTTTGCACAGTTATCTGTAGCACTACTTTTTTTGAGGCCAGTAGGAACATCCACAGAACATTCTTTTTCCCCACCCCGTACTTCACTCCCTCCTTTTTCAGACTTGTTTGTAAAAAAAAAAAAAAAAAAAAAAGAAAAAAAAATATAGAATTTGAATTTAGCCTTTATTGATTGTATATGAACAACAGGAGGAAAAAAAAAACAAAAACAAAAAACCACAAACCTGATTTATGAGATTTTGTACTTTAAAGGAAGAAAAAAAAAAAAAATCAGATTTGGAAAATGATTGTATTGTAAACTTCAAGGCTAAATTTTTATCTGTTTTCATGTGTTCTAAAAGGCCAGCTTGTAAAAGAGGTTGCCACAGGTTTTCTCTGCTAATGATTTGCACTGTTAGGGTTTTGTTAGCCCTTTTATACTACTTTTTATGTTCACCTGAGAACGTTGCTTTTAAAATCCAAGCTTCTACAATCTTAATATCTTAACAGACATAACTAAACACATCCTGTCTAGTTCTGATTTTTTTTTTTTTTTTTAATCAAAGAAGAGCAAAACAGAGTTCTTGCAGAACAGATAAGCTGAGCAGTGAATATAAGCAGACCTGTCTGGACTGAAAATGATTGCTGATGTGTATACAGCTCCAAACGTTTTTTCCCATCTCTGACTGTCGAAGTGAAATGTGTACAGCGACTTCATTTCTGTTTAAATCCTTGTCCTATCTCCACTGTGCCTGCTTAAATTTGTTCTCAACTAGCACTGCCTGTGCATGCAGAGAGATCCTGTGCATCCTCTTTTCTTTTTTTTAAAATAATGTTAACACTTGTGGAAAATTTTATGAAGATACTTTTGTATAAGCTGTGGCATCTCTTGTGGGTTTTTTCTTTTTTTTCTTTTTTTTTTTTTTTTTTTTTTTTTTTTT
>WBNM01023819.1:56466-157151 GCA_013399055.1 Ramphastos sulfuratus
TTTTCCTTTGTGAAGCATTGAATATCACACTTTTGGAACATGTTCAGGTTATGGGTACACAGTTTCTAGCTTCTACTACCCATGCACTGCTTCCTTCAGTGTCATTGCACAGTGCTGTTTTTTCCCACTAAGAATCGCTATCATGTGAGTCCTCTTGAAGTGTGTTCCTCAGTTTCAGAAAGTGTAATAATTCCTTGAAGAAAAAGAAAACAAAGCAAAACACAATCCTGCATTTTTATTCTTTTGGTTTTTTTTTTTTTTTCTATTGATGAAGCAGTGTAAAATAAATACATTTTCAATACAGGTCCCAAAGACAATTCTTCAGATCTAGAAGTGTCAAGCAAGACTAAAGTTAGAGTGTACCCCTCAGTGCCATTTGTGTCACGAAGCCAAGTATGTAACAGCTTACAAATTTAACTTTATCTGTTTGTTAGCCTGAAAGGGGAGAATTTATCATCTCCTTAAACTAATACAACTTGAATAATCAATGTAAAAAAGCTTAAAAAAAAAAAAAAAAAAAAGAGACAGCTTGGTCTTAATCAGCTTTTGTTTCAGCTGCGGGCAGGGAAGCAAAAGGACACTGAGCATTAAGATAAAAATTTCTAAGTATTGTGAGTTTTTATATATAAGAGAAATGGATTGGTAATAATGAGTCAAAATTTTTATTGGGGAGTAGTCAGCCCACACAAGCATGCTCAAACTGTTCTGGTTTAGGCAAGAAGGAGAAGTGACAGACAGTTGGGATATGGTAAATGTGTACAGTTTCAAGATTTCACCAGGAGAAATTTTGATCTTGAATCCTTGTCTGGGACCTGATCTCTTGGGGTTGCTTCGGTTTGGTTTTAGTTGTGAAATCACCAAACATGTCCAGTTTATAATCAGTACCTTGAAATGCTGGTAGTATTGCTGTAGTAGACTTTAATGAGTAGTGTTAATTCTTTTTCTTTGGTGGTTTTTTTTTTCCCTTGGGGGTTTTTGTTGTTTTGGGTTTTGGTTTTTTGGGGTTTTTTTTTTTTTTTTTGTAAAGTGTGAATAAAAAGTGTTTTACTCATGTTTCCTTAATGATGTCTTGGTAATGTACATCATGACAATTCCCAGTGATGATGAGCCTCTTCAGCTTGTCAAACTGAGCAAAGTATTTTATTGGTTTGGGGTTTTGTTGGGGTTTTTTTGTTTTTTTTAATCTTAATTTTTTGTTCTCTGATGATCTGGATTGTGTGACGAGTCCAGAAAGCTTTACAGAAGGGGAAGGGAAGCACTTACTCATTTTGTATTTCTTAGAGGGGGATCATTTACTTTAATAGATGCTGGAGCTTGAGTGCACTTGTTAGATTCTAAAGGTTTGAGCTTTATCCAGTATGTGTTCTCCTGTATTGCTTACTCTTACAAACAAAAACCATTGGAATTGATGACAGCACATGAAAAGATGCCCCCTGGTGCATTTGGAGACACAACCATTCCTGCTTAGTCACCTCACAGGCTAAGGGTCCATCTCAAATAACTCTTCCCTCCAGCTTTTCTTCTAGCCCACCATATCCCAATGGAAAACCCACTGAACACATTGAAGACACTCTTTTGACTTCACTGGGTTTTAACTGGACTGCAGCTAGAGCTTGGGGGCTGAAGGGTGGAGAAATACTCTTGAGTACAGGGAAGGTCCAGATGGCACCGAAACAGAGCTGAGCTAAGCTTTAGTCACAGCATCTCTCCGAGAAAATATATTCCTGTGTCAAAACAGATCTAACTCTTGAGGTCTCGATCTCCAGCTATAAGGTAGAACAAGGCAATAAACTTGTGTCTTCACAAAAAAATCTCAACCTTTCCTTCAGAGTTTTTGACATCCAAATGGTTCTTTGCAATGTTTTTATCCCAGGTGGTTTTGGGTGTTTGCCATAACGTACCTTCAGTGTTCTTGTTGTAAAAGCACACCTAGCAAAAGTCACAGCCCAGCCCTTGGGGTTGAGAGGATTTATTTAGGTTAGGCCAGGCTTTTTTTTTCTTTTCCCCACTTGGAGTGCAGTCAGCCATATCTTGTCTAGTTCTGATTTACCTTTAGCAAGAATTTTGGGTGTCAAAGTGTCAATTGAAATACACCTCTTAACTACAAGAACTGATTAGAGTACAAGACTAACACCACAAGTTACTGCTTTTAACACAACACGAGTAGGGAAGGGAAAGAGCATTTAAGCTGGGGTGTGTTGTAATTATTTTGGGCTTTTAGCAGCCTTTTTTTGTCTTTAAAAAAAAAATGGTTTAAATTTGGCTGGCATTTGACCAAACTGACTTTCAGAACATTGGATGAGTGCATCTTCATAACTTTATAACTTTATCCCATCTCTCAAGTGGGTTTTGGGTTGGTTTGGTTTGTGGGTTTTTTTTTTTTTAAGGCAGAATTTGAAAATAGCTTCAAGTTTTTGTGGGCTTCTGTTTGTTTGTTTTTTTCAACCAGGCAACCTTTATGAAAGACAAAATAATTACAGCACCATTGGGGAGGGAAAATAAAAAAGCAAACCTAATTACACTGTAAAACCTTTAAACCATTCAGTTAACTGCTTTTTTGTAGCAAGCCTTTCTCATCCAGCCAGACACAGTATTTTTTAGTATGTTAACTGCTATCCTTTTCTTTTTTTTTTCTTTTTTTTTTTTTTTGGTTGCATAAATTTGTAACACTTAAGTGTCTTGGTATGTTTAAGTAGTGTCTAAAATAGAATATCTTAGTCTTTATTCACAGTACTTCTGTATAATGTGTAATGCACTGGACTAACTCTTGTTTACCATTCATGTAACAAAAAAAAACCAGCACATTATCTGCACTAAGCTCAAAGAATGTTGCATTTGTCTATAGGCAGCTCTTCAATAAGATAAATGGGAAACTGAATATGGTCTGATGGTAAACAAGGGCTTTTACTGTTCTCTTCAGTGGAACTTTCTTCTTGGTCAAATTTTAACTAGTTAGTATTATATTTATATACAGGGTCTTCTTTTTTCTTTACCAATGTATTTTCCTACTCATAGCTGACCAATAAATCCAATATCTGTTTCAAACCTTCTTGAAGTGTAATTCCTATTTTAATTCCTTTTAAAGCCCTTCCTGAATAGCTGTGCACACACAGCCAAAGTGAATCAAATGTGTCAAGGGCAGAATGGAAGCTGTAAGGAACTCGATCGTCCCAGAAGGGACTTTATAGATCCACAGACCAGAAAGCTGCTTTTGAGGCACTTGGGTTTGGGTTGCAAAGTGAAGCTGGAAGGTTTGTGGAAAGCTCATGGCCAAACCTACTCAGGTCTCAATCAATCTGGCCATCTTCTGACCTTCCCAAGTCAGTAAGGTCAGCTGTGATGTGTAAGGTCCACAGGTTTTTGTCTGGGTCCTGTAGACCTCACGTTTCCACCCCTGAAAGCTCAATGTAGGCTTGGGATCTGGCAGCTGGGAGGGAATAAAAGACTTCATTACCGTGGAAGGGGAACAAAGTGAAGATTTCTTGCATCTTTTATTCTTCCCCCCCTCCCCAGGAATAAGTTTCAGCTACCTCTTGCCCTTACTGTATTTTAATACCCATTCTTTCTGGAGGGGTTTCTTCTGCCTCAGAGAGTATGCATAGCAGTCCAGAGTCTTCTGTTTTGTATGATGCTTCCATCACTGGCAGCAGCAGATGTGAAAGACCTGAGGACACTTGCTGTGTGCAGCACTGAAGCACACAAGACATCTCTCCAGAGCACAGTGCAGTATGCCAGCACTGCTTTGCTGTGACAGAAATCATCTCCTTCAGCGTTTCCATCAATACCACATGCCCCAGAGTGCTCAGCTTGTGTCTAGTGAGCCCACTGCAGGCTTCAGCAATGATTCCTCTGGATTTTGTCTCTTTAGTTCCCACCACATCTGAAGTCTTGCCACTAGATGGTGTGGGTAGCACAGGCTTCATCTGCAGAGTTCCACTGAACCTGCTGGTGGAGAAGTGGGCTTGGAGGATTTGTGGAACTTCAGGCCTAGGAGTGAACCTTCTGCAGTGGCAACAGTTGGTTTGGTGACATCCAGGCCAGTTAAAGAGTGGCTCTGTGAATCCAGCTGCCCTGATGGGAATAAAAATGACCTGGTTGGTCTGCAGTGCTGCAGTCCTCAGCCTTTGCTTGCTGCGTTTAATCTACTTAATGTAATGTAAGATGAGCAGAGCTCTTACAAGGTTCCAAATTGGAGTTCTTGAGCTCTTTAAGTAGTATCTGCTACCCTGGCAGGGGGAGATCTATCTCTGTGCCAAGAGTAATGGGCAGCCTGATGTCCTGGCCAGGGAGTCTATATGGGAAGCAGCAACTCTTGCAGGCAAAGGATTGAGCTGAGCTTGTGTTCTGTGCTTCTGAGCCAGGTGGGAGGAAACTTTGTCTTTCCTTAACTTGCAGTAACATAACTACAGCTATTGGAATGTCATTGAATGCAAACCTACCCTGGCCAGCCCCTGGTCACTGCTCCTCCCTATATCCACTGGCACTTCAGTGACAGAGCCAAAGTTGGGTGTGTGCCTTACAGGGTGGAGGTGTCCCACACTGGTGCATGTGACTCTGTGACATTTCTTCTGACATGGGTGGAGCAAAGGAGCCTTAAAACATCTGGAATTGAGCCCAAAAGAAGGGAAGGAGAAGAGGAGATGAATAAAAAGGACAGAAATAGGCACGGTACATCAGGTGACCTTTGAGGAGAAACCACACTTCAGTAAAGGTGAGTGTTCTGCTTCCTTGCCTGCCTTTCATCTCCCTCTCCTCACCCAGAGGCACTGATTGTTGGCTCTCTAAACCTTTGATTACTGCTTGCATGGAAGGCAGGAAAGCTAATTAAGCTATGGGGATCTTTGATGCAATTGAGTATTTTCTTGCCTCTAAATAAGCCTCACAGGTTATCAGTTTTTAAAAGATGGGAAGGTCTATACTGCTGAAATCTGCCTGCTGTGGCAGTTGGCTACTTCTTGCTTTTAAAAGTGCTGGAAGTTCATTGCAAAGAGCCCCATACTCTACAGGGCATCCCACACCTGGGTCAGGGCAATCCCAAGCACCAATACAGGCTGGGCAGTGCCTGGCTGGAGGGCAGCCCTGAGGAGAGGGACTTGGGGATGCTGGTGGATGAGAAGCTCAACAGCAGCTGCCAGTGTGCACTTGCAACCCAGAGAGCCAACAGTGTCCTGGGCTGCATCAAGAGAAGGAGGTCAAGGGAGGTGATTCTCCCCCTCCACTCCACTCTAGTGAGACCCCACCTGGAGCATTGCATGCAGTTCTGGAGCCCCTCTTACGAAACCGTGTCCAGAGAAGGGGCATGAGGATGCTGAGAGGGCTGGAGCAGCTCTGCTGTGAGGACAGGCTGAGAGAGTTGGGGCTCTGCAGCTTGGAAAAGAGAAGGCTCTGAGGAGACCTTACTGTGGCTTTCCAGTATCTAAAGGGGGCTACAAGAAAGCTGCTGAGGGATGTTTTAGGGTGTCAGGTAGTGATAGGACTGGGGGAATGGATCCAAGGTAGAGGAGGGGAGATTTAGATTCGGNGCACATTTTTAAGGCCAGGCAGGATGTGGCTCTGAGCAACCTGATCTGGTGTGAGGTGTCCCTGCCCATGGCAAAGGGGTTGGAGCTGGATGATCCTTGAGGTCCCTTCCAGCCCTGACAATTCCATGATTCTATGATTTTTGCCAGGTCTGGTGGGATGGTATTTAAAGGTGGGCACAGTGTCCTTTCTATCCTGCATTGGACTGTAGGAAGAAGGCTTTGTCTTTGGGCACAGAATCCAAAGCTTTCTGCTGCCTGGCCCAGCTGACCAGGTGGTTTTCTGTGGGCAGTATTAGCCTTAGTGAGAGATTCTCTCAGAATCCTCTCGTTGCAGAGAGTGACATTTCATGAAGTGACCTGATGAGCTGGGAGCTGTCACACGCGATGTGTGGTGCCTTCGGGCCACTTGTGCCAGCAGCTTTTTTACACTGTCAGAAAAATGTGCAAAGCCTACAGATTTTTGTCAGCATCTTTCTAATGAAACAAGAGAAATGATGAAAAGATTGTAGTGGGCACCCCTGCCGCCAGCTACCACCTCCAAGGAGCAGCTGGTGCATATCTGCCTGCCTGGAAGAGTGAAATCTCTGTCCGTGGAGAGTTGTGCTCTGTTGCTTACTTTCAGCAAGACCTGTTCCTTCTCTGTGTGTGTGATGGTTTGGGAGTTCCCTGCCCCCCCACTTTATAAAATCCCCCAGACTAGACTCAGCCAGCTGGAAGTTAAGGACTGAAGCTCTGTTTACAGCTTAGCACAATGTACAAGCAGAGATATACACAAGAGACATGAATAGTTACTGAGATATACAACTTAAAGGTAATACAGAAACACAATCCCCCTCCCAGAAATCAGAATCCTCAGGAGGGGCTCCCAACCACCCTTCCACCTTCTTTCCACCCCTCTGCCTTACCCCAGGGTCTGCCTTACATGCAAGGTGAGTTTGGAGGATGGGCAAGGGAGGTTAGAAGCAGTGGTTAGTTAGGTTAGCAGAGAGGCCAGCAGACAAAACCCACAGCTAGAGAGACCAAGACTCTCTGTGTGTCTTACCTGTGTTTGTGTTCTTATACATCTCAGCAAGCCTATGAGTGAAATAGACATCACTGTTTTCTTTTCACAGCCCATAATATAATTATTTTCATTAAAATGTTCCAATTGGCCTTAAACCAGCACACTGTGGTTGGAGCAGCCATCACTTCCATTGGTCCTCCAACACCTCCCTGTGTTGCCACTAGTGCTGGCTTTTGGATTCAGCTTATTACCCCTCCACATTTTCCTGGCTGCTGCTGTCACACAGGTAAATAATTAATTGGGTTAAATGCACTTAGAAAAGGGTTTCAGGGTGGAGACCTGCTTGGCTCATCTGCAGCTCGTTCTTGATTTGGTCTGAAGCTCAGAGGCAGCAGAGGAGGTAAAACTTCCATTTCCTATCTAGAAAATTACAAGGGGAGGGTCTCACCACATGCTGCAGCTCATCACTGTGGCTCTTGGGGACTTGTTAGAGCAGACAATGCTTTATTATCCCAAGGAAAGAGAAGATACTTTGCAATAAATCCTGCAATTTGCTTCTTGCTATAAAAAGATGGGGAAAGGGAGACGAGGAAGGAATTTGTTTTAAATCCACCTGGTACCAGCCTCAGCCCTTCAGGGAAGCTCAACACTTAATTTCTCTTGTATTTCTTTGACCCAGTTAGCATTGCACAAATGTTCCTGATCACAGGACTGTCTAATCCTCTCTTGGATCCTGCTGAATTTTATCTTGTTGACATCCTGCAGCAATTAATTTGAGGAGCTGACCCTGCCCAGCAAGAAGGCCTGGTGTTTTCTCTCTGAGTTGTCTGCTTCCCATGTTCTGCCTGTGTACAAGGGTTCAAACAGGTTTTGAGCAGACTCAGCTCTGTACAGGTACACAGCAACCAGCCCCCAAGCTTGGGGTCCCTGCAGGTCTTGGGGTGCCTTGCACCCAGCTACGGTGAGTGGGGGGAAAGCTGCACCTCAGCTGCACAGCTCCAACATCAGCACCTTGGCCTCCCTGCCTGTCACCTCGCACAAGTGGCAGTGCAGATGTTTCAGGGGGTGCTGAGGCTGAAGCAGGCCCAGGAACAGCAGCAGAGCCCCAGCTGCAGCTTCTCCAGCTCATCCATGCCTGCTCTTCCTTGGCAGGACCACAAACTTGTTTTGCCCTCATGACTAAACTGCTGCAAACTGCACACAGTGGCAAGTGCTTAGATATTCATCTGCCTCTAAACAGGCCTCCTGAGGAGGACCTGGGAGCTTCTGGCTTCAAAAGTGGGCAGGATAGAGACTGTGCTTACATTTACATGTCCTAAAGACCAGGAACGTGTTTGACTGACACTGATGGAACACAGCTAGAAATGGCTAACTGGATGTTAGGAAGAAGTTCTTCAGCATGAGAGTGGTGAGAGCCTGGAAGGGGTTGCCCAGGGAGAGGGTGGAAGCCTCATCCCTGGAGGTGTTTAAGGCCAGGCTGGATGAGGCTCTGGCCAGCCTGATCTAGTGTGAGGTGTCCCTGCCCATGGCAGGGGGGTTGGGACTGGATGATTCTTGTGGTCCCTTCCAACCCTGACTGATTCTGTGATTCTGTGATTCTGTGATTCTGTGATTCTATGGCTGTGCTGTGAGCAAGGACCACACAGAGGATTTTTGTGGTTCTTCACCTGGAGCACCCAGCTGATCTCACTAATGAGGTTTGAACAGCTCATGGGCTCAGCAACTCAAGATGGTTGCTCTCTGGGCATCTGTACAGCACCCAGCAGGGCCCAGTGGGGAGTTAGGCATTGCTACCCCATAAGGCCATCTGTGAGCAAATATCATCATTTTTTTAATGTGCAGCTGGTCAATGCTTCTACAGCATCAGCTGAGGAGAAACATGAAAAGCATCTTCATCCAAGTTGGTAGTTCTTGTGTTGTTTTGGAGCCTGGGCACTGGAGGTGTGCCATCTCCCTTTTCTGAAGCTGAGCCACAAGCCAGGACAGCTCCACCTGATTCTCCATCAAGGCTGGGGAGGGACTATTGACAAGGTCTTGTAATGACAGGACGAGGAGGAATGGGTTTGAACTGGCAGAGGGGAGATTGAAACTGGATGGTAGGAAGAAATTCTTTAGAGTGAGGGTGGTGAGACACTGGCACAGGTTACCAGGGAGGTTGTGATTGGGGGATTCTGTGCTCCACAACCTCCCTGAAGGTGTTCAAGGCCAGGTTGGATGAGTCCCTTCCAACCTAAACCCTTCTATGATTCTGTGCTCTTCATCCAAGTTGGTATTTTTTGTGCTGTTGCTTTGGAGCCTGGGCACTGGGGGTGTGCCATCTCCCTTTTCTGAAGCTCCACCTGATTCTCCACTGAGCTGGGTAAATAGAAATCCTGCAGCCCAGCATCGCTGCTGTAACCCAGAAGCCATTTTTCTCTCCTAGGTACTTGTGACCAAAACATCAAAGCATTCAGCTGACTTGTAGCTGTCAGATTCCAGCAGCAGATGAGATGTGGCAGGCTCCCTGCTGGCCATTCCACAGCTGCTCTTTCACACAGAGGAAAATACAGAGTGGAACATTTCCCAGTGGTCCCAGGTGTACATCCAGGGAGAAGTGTGGTCACCAAAGCAAGGGAAGAGGGAGAGGAGTGCTGTGTAACTGCACCCAGCTTCTTTTCCTCTGGTAGGAACCCTGCAAACTGTGGCTCTGCTCCCTGTCCTGCATAAGAGGAGTTGGGGGGGTCTCTTCCCAGAGTGTCCTGAGTTACATCTCTTACCTATTCCTGCACCTCTTTGCTCTGGGCATTGCAGTATTTGCATCTCTTATCTGTTCCTGCACCTCTTTGCTCTGGGCATTGCAGTATTTGCATCTCTTACCTGTTCCTGCACCTCTTCGCTCTGGGCATTGCAGTATTTGCATCTCTTGCCTGTTCCTGCACCTCTTTGCTCTGGGCATTGCAGTATCTGCAGAGTCAGGAGCAGCATGAAAAGCTGAGCTGTGAGCCCCGTGCCTGGGCTCTCCTCTGGACATAGCACGTTGGTGCTTTGGTCCTTGTTTTTAGATATCTAGGGAGCTCTGCTGGAGAATTTGGTGGGTTTCAGGGTTTTAGAGGCTTGCAGGGTTTATGGTAGCTGAGAAGGAATCAGTGTTGGGCATGAGCTGCAAAACGGGTGAGATGTGAAGGCTCCTCAGTGCCTCTGCCATGAGGATAGATATTTTAGCTGCAGGGTTGTCCCCAGGAGATCTGCTGATACAAAGCTTGGCTGGTTTTAGAGGCAACAATTGCCTGGGTCCTGGGCATGGAGGGCCTGACCCTGGCAAGGCAGAAAAGCTTGGCAAGGCCTTCAATGTGTGGGAAGAGCCTGGGAACTGCCCCTGTTGGTGACTTGGTGGGGTGAGAAGGTGTTTTGGGTTGTAAGCCATAGACTCTTGTGCTGTGGACCAGCCCTGCACTGAAAATAATCAGCCATGGCTCTGCAGTAATGGAAGCAGCAGGTTGGTGTAATGGCTTTATTTGTTTTCTCTGTCAGAAGCAGTGATACATGCAGTTGGCACAAGACTTGCTAGGCATTAGTGTCATAAATATTCACACAGAGAGAAGTTTGAATGTCAGCAGGGCAAGGAGGACAAGCATCACTTGAATCCCAATGTTAACCTGAGAAGGAAAGGGAAGACATGGAGGAGACAGAGCAGGCTGGCATCCCCACAGTGCAGCTCTCTGCTGGCTCTGAGTGCTGGAGCCCTCTTCGCTTCTCTTCTTGCTCTGTGGTTAGCTCGAAAACGAAGATGAGAAGCAGTTGAGCTTGTAGTGCTAATGAGTTTCAACAGGAGAAAAAAAAATCACTTGAGGTAAGAGAGGTGAGAATGAGCTCCTCAAAGAAGCTTCTCTTTTGATCCTCAAGCTTATTTACACTCATGTTGGTACCGAGCAGAAGTTGCCTTCTGATTTAATCTGCTCGAGGGTGGTTCAGAACCGCTTGTGAGCACATTTGCAATTGCAGCTTTCCAAGGGTATTTCCCAGCTTAGCTGCTGCTGAACAAACAGCCTGCTCCCTCTGCTCGCCTCTGTGCCAAGAGTTATTCCCTAGTTAGACTACTAAGAGTTGGGTTAGTATTGCTGTGCAGCTTTCTCACCTGCTTCTCTTGGCTGGCTATGGAGAGTGCGGCACCAAACGCAGGTATGAGAACTTGCTCTGACTGCCCAGGTAAGCACCGCTGAGAGGTGACCTCTCTGGACAAGGAAGTCTCCATGCAGCAGGTTTGTGCCCACCACAGCACCATGGGATCTCACAGCGATGCAGGAATGCTGCTCTTCCTGCAGCTGTCCTGTGTGGCACCAACATCAGCTGGGCTGTTTTACATGGGGTATGTGCTGGGCACCACGCACTTTGGAGGTGGCTTTTCCACAGCCCCAGGCAAAGCACAGTCAGCATCCTTGGCGTGGTCAGGGAGGTGAGAACAGAGCAGCACAGGTGGGGAAACCCAGAAAGGATTGTTTCATGCTCAGGTCCTGTGAGTATCAGCCCAGCATCCCCAGGCAGCCAGAGCTGCTCTTCTCGTGCTGCTGAGCCAGCAGAGCCATCTGGGAGCTCATGGAGCTCCTGCACCCAGGCTCCATGGGTGCTCACGGTGTGCAGCCTGACTGTTGTGAGTGTTCATGGTGTGCAGCCTGGCAGGTGTGGGTGTTCATGGTGTGCAGCCTGACTGCTGTGCGTGTTCATGGTGTGCAGCCTGGCAGGTGTGAGTGTTCATGGTGTGCAGCCTGGCTGCTGCGGGTGTTCATGGTGTGCAGCCTGGCAGGTGTGAGTGTTCATGGTGTGCAGTGTGGATGCTCATGGTGTGCAGCCTGGCTGCTGTGGGTATGGATGCTCATGGTGTGCAGCCTGGCAGGTGTGAGTGTTCATGGTGTGCAGCCTGGCTGCTGTGGGTGTTCATGGTGTGCAGCCTGGCAGGTGTGAGTGCTGATTGTCTGCAGCCTGGGTGCAGTGGGTGTGACAGGGCAGAGACCAGCACAATACCTGTCTTTGTCACAGCTGGCATTGCAGGATGTTACAGCTCCAAGAGAGCTGCAACAGTGGCACAGCAATGCCCACCCAGGGCTCCTAGCTCTTCTCCTGCCAAGGGTAAATCAAGGAGTAAGGGTAACGGAGTACTGCCAGGGTAAGCAACAGGAAAATCCTCCCCAAGAAGAGTTGTCATATCCTCCATGTTGCCCTCTAGCAAATCCTCGTGAAAGACTTCTTCTAACTACAAGAAACTGTTTCTCTGTGGTGCTGCACTAAGAGGTGACCTGTGCTGGGGTATCTGGTGCTGGAGTAGTGAGCTACGGTTGGGTCTCCTACTAAGCACATACATTGGAGGGAGCACATTTAGGACTGCCCAAGCATTGGTCACAATGTCCCTTTCAGAACAGCTGGACCCAAGTGTGAGCCACATCTGGCCCCTGCTGGAAAACAGCAGTGCTTTGATGTTAGCACAGATTGCTTCTCCTCTAGAACAGATGAAGTTTGTCCTCTCTCCAGCTTGCCTTCAGGCTCAGGGCAGTTCCAGGCAACAGGTGGGGGAGAATCCTTTCCAAAATGAGAACTAATTGCTTCCTTAGGGGATGAGACTGAATTGTCCCTTTGCCCACTGATGAGGGATGTGATGGGTCACAGAAGTCTGCCTGACTTGCATGCACATGTTTCTGTGTAAGGACCCCAGGGAGAGCTTCTAGAGTGAGGGAGGTTTATATCCTGTGAATGAAATTATTCTGAGGAACTCCTTCTTCACACTTCAGCAATGGCTGGGAGCAAACAAGCTTTTACCTTAGCTTCTTTCCAGATGCATCTGTGCTCTGCAATCCAGTTATGGATCATGGCTTTCTTAGGTACCTGGAAAAGCTTGGAATATCTCTGCTTGGTGGACACATCACCCATTACATCTTGGTCACAGTGAGAAGCTTCTCTGCTTTCTTTTCCATCGATGCCTGCTGTACTGGACAAAGAACCCTGCCTTCCTACAGAGGAGTGCCTGACTGGGCTTCCTACCAGCCTGCCTCTGGCTGAGGGTGGCTCTTCACTGGTACTGAGCCAGGTGCTGTGCCCCTTCTGTCTCTGGTTGCTCCCTAGCACTGCTCCCTCATCTCTCCTCAGGTACTTGCCCCCTGAGCAGACTGCTTCTTTCTGTGCAGGTCTTGGGGAGGGAAGCCTTGGGAAACTGAACACTCCTGGAAAATTTGGGTTCCCTGTGGCTTTTCCTTTCCTGTCTGGGAAAGGGAGCTCATTGTTTGAGGTGGAAAAGTACCGTGAGTAACTAGTGCTGGAAGCATATGGAGAAGCCTTGGAGGAGCAGAGCTTTCCTGCACAGGTGTAAATCTGAGCCAAGGGATCCTCTCTGGCCCAGAAGTCAGCTTCTGGAGGCATCACTTTTCCCAGTGGCACCACATTTGAGATTAAATTGCTCAGTTTACATTCAGGTATTTCCTGCTGCATCCCCCCAAGGGCTGGAGACCATGACATGTCTTCAGAGCTCTTCAGGACTCTCCTGCCCTGAACCTTATGGCTGCTTTCAGGAAGGCCTGGGAAGGTGGGTCTGGCCAGGTGGCAGATGGACTGAATGTAATCATCACTGGAGTACAAGTCTGGGCTGGTTGCAGCGCTTCCAGAGCCCTTCAGGCTGCTGGTTGAATCTTCCATTGCTTCCTCATGGGTTTCACATATGGTTGGGAGAGGCTTTGAAAGGCCCAGTCTTATCCGGGGTGCCATGGCTGCAAAGAAGAGAGCAGACACCATCAGCATGTCAAAGCCAGAAGTGGTAAAGACATTCGAGGGCTCATCCTTGCTACCTGAGCCACTCAGAGCTTTACTGTGGCAAACAGAAGCTGCATTTTTCAACTGGCAGTCCTTTTCCACTCATGGTTTCATAGAGAGCCTGTAGATTCAAAAGGAGCCAAGTGACTAAGTGCAGTAGAAAATAAAACCTTCGTGAAAGAGCCCAGCAGCAGTGGCCCCTGCTGAAGCAATGCAGGCACCAGCGGCTGAAGCAGGGTGGTGCAGGTGCACTGACTCATCTTGCTGGCCAGGTTGTGGCAGCAAAGGACAAGCTGCTGTGCTTATTTAATACTGTGCTGGTTTGGTCACTGTCACAGGGCTCTGACTTCACGCTGTCTGAACAGGCAAGAACAGGAGAGGAGCTGACCTACCCCCCCGGGAGGGGCAGCAGGTAAACAAAGGCACATTACAGCTGATCTCTCCTACAAAAGTTCATTTTCTTCTCTGTCACCAGTTCCTAAATGTAGTTATGGAGCGGGAGAACCTTCCCTGAGTGCTTACATAAAGTCAGAATGGTTTTATTCATGTCCTTTTTATTCAAATTGATTTTCGTTTAGGATGGGTTTCCATCAAACTGCTCCCACTAGTAAGTTAAAACTTGTAAACAAAGATTTCCTGTGGGATTGCTTGCTAAGTGTACTGATTCTCAGTTCTTTCTTTTTGCTCAAAATACTCTTCCTTGTGCTTTGCTTATCTCCCCTTCCAGCAGCAATGCCCACATAGCCTGGATCCTTGTTTGCCTATCCCTCCCCGATGGGGGTGTGTGTGTGAGTAATCTGTCGACAGGACCAGGCTTTGTTGTGCGATTAAGCACAGAAGTGCTTTGCTAGCACTGATGCCTCGCTTGCCATTGCTGAAATGAATCTGCTTTGTTGAGCCTCCCTGCAAAGCTGCAGATCACACAAGTGGGCAGCTCGCACCGAGCCCGGGGTGTCAATCCCTCCCAGAGCTGCTGCTGGCTGTTACTGGTTTTCGGCTCAGGTGTTCCCGGTAAAGCCAGCCCAGCTGGGATGTGCTGAACCGGGAGCAAGAGATGCCTGTTTCAACCCTGATGGCCTTCTTGTTAATGTTTCTTTATTCCCTCTGCTTCTTTCTCTCCGTTTGTTTAAGCATGAAGAAGGGGCTTGCTCCTCCGCCTCCCCTGCCAACCTTTGCAGTGTCAGGATGCAGGCCTGCTGTGACCCCTGCCGTGCTCCAGCTGCGGCCGCGGGCGTGTCGCCCTCTCTCCGACTGCACTGATCATTAACCGAGCCCTGTCGATGTGCCCTTCCTCCGGAAGGACCTGAAATCACCCATTTGCAGAAAAACCCTTCCGACGGGATGGATCTCTTCCAGCCTGGCTGCAGTCCCCTTTGCCCCAGGCACCACACACCGGCAGGACCATGCTCCATGCCAAGGTCACCTTCCCAGAGAGCCCCCGGAGAGCACAACCCCCCTACCCTGTGGCTTCCCTTCCCGGCCCCGCCTGGAGCATCCCCAGCTGCTGCCATCCTGGTTCCTTCCCAGCGATAGGCAGGACACAGCCCACACCCAGAGCCCATCACTTGCCATGCCCTCCCCTTACCTGCTGCCCGCTCTGCAGGGACGGGTGGTGGCTTCCAGCTCCCCTGGCTCTCCCGGCTCTGCCCTGCTCTCTCCCTGCCTGTTTCCAGTACAGAACCAAACGTGCACCAGGCTCCCTGCCTCCAGTCAGCTGATGCACTGCCTGGTTTGTTGCTGTGGCTAAATATAGCCTTCTGGCTGCCTGCCCTGCCCCACAGCCGCAGCTGACAAATGCTGTGTGGCATCGGGACAGCAAACGGGCACCAGGGAGGCAGGGCCAGCCTGTCCCCGGCGGGATGGGCCACGCCACGGCTCCGCTGCTCGGCTGCCCTGTTAAAGCTCCCCAGGGTGCGGAGCCGAGGGGGTGCTGCAGGAGGGGCTGCCTTCACCTCGCATGGCGGGGGGGGAGGGAGAGAACCCTAGTACCATTTCCTTGCTGGAAGCGGAGCCTTTGGATTTTTAGTCTGCTTTTGCTCCTTCTCTGCCTTATTTTATCGGCAAATTCGTGCCACATGCCTAGGTGTGCCCAGGAGAGCCGGGGGGTGCTCGGCGCTTCCTTACGACCGCCCCGCTCCCGGCTCTGCGGCAGCCAGCGCCACCGCCGCGCTGCCAGCCCTGTCCCTCCCCGGGCTCTGCTCCGCTCACCTCCTCTCCGCCCTGCCCTCAGCATCGCCCTTGTGTGTGCTTTCCTGAGCCAGCATCCACCAAGCCAGCCCACAGGAGAGCATCACGGCAAATGGCTGTGGCGGCAGGACTCATCCGTCGGGGCTGTGGGCAGCAGGGATTTGCCTTTGTTTTCTGGCTTGTTAACACACTGCAGACCCGTGGCAGTTCCAGTGTAACTCCACTATCCCTCCAGTAGCCTCTCTTGCAGTGAGGAGGTGAAGAGCTATTTTGCAGCACGATCTTCCTTCTGCTTTATTTCCCAATAGTGTCCTTAGAGGAAGCCTCAATAGCTGCTGGTCACAGAACCACAGAGTGGTGGGGTTGGAAGGGACCTCTAGAGACCATCTAGTCCAACTGTCCTGCTAACACAGGTTTGCCTGCATCAGGTTGCACAAGAACATGTCCAGCAAGGTTTTAAAAGTCTCCAGAGAAGAAAACTCCACAACCTCTCTGGGCAGCCTGCTCCAGGGCTCCATCACCCTCAAATTAGAGATGTTTCCCCTCAAGGTCAAGTGAAATCTCCTGTGTCTAGTTTGTACCATTATTCCTTGTCCTATCACTGGCAACCACTGAAAAGAGTCCAGCTCCATCCTCATGGCCTTTTAGATTTTCATTTGTATTGATAAGATCCCCTCTCAATCTTCTCTTTCCATGCTAAAGAGCCTCAGGTCTCTCAGCCTCTCCTGTTACAAGAGACACTCCAGTCCTCTAATCATCCTCTTGGCTCTCTGTTGGACTCTCTCTTGAACTGTGGAGCCCAGAACAGAACACAATACTCCAGGTGTAGCCTCACTAGGGCAGAGTAGAGGGGGAGGGGGCAGAGTAGGGGAGGAGGAGACCCTCCCTTGACCTTACAGAGGAATGGCCACACTGCACAGCATCCCTGTGTGACCATTCCTGAACCTGCTGCTCCCCACACCATCAGTCCTGAGCTGCTGGGGGAGACAGAAAGAAAAGCAGAAAGCCTAGATTTAAAATCACAGCCTTAGTTTTAATGCAAAACTCTCACTGCTGCCAGCATTCAGGCTTTGACTGCTGATTTGCTTGCCCAAGCCCATGCTCATCAGGCAGGTTCTTTCTCTTTCTCCAGAATTAAGCAGCTCAAAAGACTTGTGCACCCCTTCAGGATATGGTTTAAAGCAGAGATGATTTGCTTTCTGGAAATAGCCTTTGCTTAGCATGTAAAAGGTGTGCAGGCTTAAGCTGTTTGGACTTCTGATGCCAGCCAGCTGAAGTTAGCTTGAAAAGACTTAATTTGCTAGCAGCAATGATCTGCTGTGATCGAGCTGCAGCAGCAACTCAGAGCTTCAATTTCTCCTTCTTGCTTGCAGGCATCATAATTACTATCAAGTGGAAAAAACCCTCAGACCCCAGCTAAGCAGCTGCAGTATACAGCCTGGGAAAGCCATTTTATGAGGAAAATCACTGACCTGGGAAAAGAACAAACAGGTGTGCATGGAAATGCTCTCCTTATAAAACTCTTCCAAGACTGGTCCCCCCCCCGGCAAGTCCTTCCTCCCAGGTGGAGATATCTCCTTCCCAAATGCTCTGTGGTCTGATGGAGCAAGTGGAACTGGAGCCTTGTAAGGTGCTACCCTACATGGGACAGCAGCAGCCCCAGGAGCAGCTGAATTAGGCTGAGGGTTGGGTTATCAGATGTCTAACAGGGTCAGGCCCCCTCCTAAGGATTTTAAGTATCATCGTCCCTCTGTGTAGTTTTGTTGGTGTCCAACAGGATGTGGCAGACTCCCCTAGCAGGGTGACAGGGCTGCAGAGACCTCAGGCCCCACACTGAGAAGCTGCCCAAGAGCCTCTAAAGTCATAAAGTGATCAGGGTCCTCACAAAATGTGGTTAAGTAAGGTTTTACTTTATGAAACTGTTCTAAAAATAGGAGTTTGCAATAAAAATCTCTTCACCTATTGCAATTGATTTCTTCCAGGTGACACTGTGGGGAAAAATCACATTTATTTGAGCCTCTGTTTTTAGAACTACTCAGACAACCCCAGTGTGAGTGCCTTGTTCTCTGCCATCTCTTTTCACATTCTTGATAGTATGAAGACTAAAACATAAACTTAAAAGTACTAGATAGAGCTTAAAGGTAGCTATCATTAACCAAATATAATTTACAGCAATAACTCTGGGGTTATCTCAAGTACAGCTTTCTTTTTCCATCAAATGGTTGCTCAAACAATGTTAATTTAAAAACAAACACAATAAAAAACCCTGGAGCTGCACCTCTGAACACTTGTTTGCCTCTCCTTTGCAGAACTGCCCTTGGTTTCTTCCAAGCATTCTGAGAACAGCTCTGGTTATAGCACCCTGGCCCCTGTGCACACCCCCTGAGAGCAGTCAGTGAATCAACATTCCTGAGGGCAGGGAAACCAGAACCAAATGGGATTAAAGGCAAAACAGCAACAGCAGCAATTGCCCAGCTGCTATGGAAAGTGCAACTTATTAGTGCTGTAAGGCTTGATTGAGTGTCTGAGACCTAAATCATAGAATCACAGAATTGTCAGGGCTGGAAGGGACCCCAAGGATCATCCAATTCCAACCCCCCTGCCATGGGCAGGGACACCTTACACCAGATCAAGTTGCCCAGCGCCACATCCAGCCTGGCCTGGGCAACCTGTTCCAGTGTCTCACCACCCTCACGGTGAAGAACTTCTTCCTAGAGCCTAATCTAAATCTCCCCTCCTCTAGCTTGGCTCCATCCCCCCCAGTCCTATCACTACCTGACATCCTAAAATGTTCCTCCGCTGCTTTCATGTAGCCCCTTTCAGATACTGGAAGGCCACAAGAAGGTTTCCTTGGAGCCTTCTCTTCTCCAGACTGAACAACCCAAACTCTCTCAGGCTGTCCTCATAGGAGAGCTGCTACATATTGCAGAGTAACTTTTTGGTTGTTTTTCTCTTTGATAGCCTCTGGGGCTGTAATGCTTCCAGCTGAGGGGAAAGCCTGGGACTGAAACTGCGCAGCAGAGTTGCAGGGGTGCACTGGGCAGCTTCCCTTCAGGCACTTCTGGAAGCTTGTTGATGTTCAGATAAACAAACCAATTAACCTTTGGGAGTCCTAAATGAATACCAAAGTCAATTTCCATTTTGGATATTCTCAGGAAAACAAACATTCTTCCTGCCAAACAGGGGCTGTGGGATGGTGCCAGCACTTCTGGCCAAAGCCAGTGTCTACCTGTTGGGATGCCACAAGTGCTGCCAAGGCTGCTTCAGAAATAACTTTTTCTTTGGAATACTGCAAGGGATATTTTTTTGGGGGGGGGAGGGGAAGGGGGGTGGGTGTGTGTTATGCTGGACCTTGCTGCAGCATCATCTCTTACCAGGGATGAGGGACAGGATCACCATGACCCTGACCATCTCCACACCTCTGTGAAGAGCTGCTTCTCTCCTGCACGTGTGTCATTGAACGTTCAGGAAATGAAAAGAGCTTTTGACCTGCTTAGTGCCAGATTCCAGATAATTTGAGTTCTCTTATTATCCTCTCCCCTGTGTTACAGCAAGCAGTCACTGCCAGGCACAGGGAGGATTCTCCAGTGAAGCATTAACGAGCTGGGTTTGTATTAACTAGCCAGAGCTGGGTTAGGAATGTCACACCCAGAGCTGTAGCCTTGACTGCAGCTCACACAGTGACTGGTGGCAGCTGCTTGTGCAGACTTCATAACTGATGCACACAGACTTCCTGGAAATTCCCAGGTAGTTCTTGCAAGCATGGAACCCAGTTGCTGTGAGGGCTGGGTTACTGCAGCCCATGGCCATTTAGCACAGAGCTGAGCCTCCCATCCAGCTGGGAACACAGGTGGAGTCCTTCAGAAAGGGTTTGGAGTGATTGAGGATCATGAATCATTTTGGTTGGAAAAGACCTTTAAGATAACCAAGTCCAACCATCATCTAACTCTGCTAAATTTGGTGATAAGCCATGTCCCTTAGCACCACGTCTCTGTTTCCTTGGGATTTCAAGCTTAAAAAATTACTCTGGAGAGCCTTTGCTGGAAGGTTCTGGGCCATGCTGGTGTATAGGATTTGAAAGGATGCAAATATTTTTATTTATATTATTACTGTCTCCATAAGGTTACATCCTGTCTCTGCACACCTGTGTTCTTCCATACATAGAATCACAGAATGGTTTGGGTTGGAAGGGACCTTTAAAGCTCATCTAGTCAAATGTCCCTGCAGTAAACTAGTTCAGGTTGCTCAGAGCCCCATCCAACCTGACCTTGGATGTTTCCAGGGGTGGAGATGTCACTTTGGATTATAGAAATGCACATCCAGATTCCTACAAGACTCCTGCCCATCCCAAAGTCATAGAATCAACCAGGTTGGAAGAGCCCTCCAAGCTCATCCAGCCCAACCTCTCCCCCAGCCCTAGCCAATCAACCAGACCATGGCACTAAGTGCCCCATCCAGGCTTTGCTTCAACACTTCCAGAGAAAGCAATGCCACCACCTGCCTGGGCAGCCCATTCCAATGCCATCACTCTCTCTGTGAGGAACATGTGCCTGAATGCTGATGCAGATTTGTCCCTTTTGGATGCACCCATGAAGAGGCTGGGATGCTGCATGTGGCAGGGCTTGGTGAAGATACTGTGCTGCCATCACTTAAAGCTTTCCCTTGCCCTGAGGGTGGCATGAACTGCCCCATGCCGCCAGCAGCCTGGGATGCCGAGATGCTGGCAGTGGCTGCCCGGAGCCGGTGGCCTGGGAATGTGGTGGTGGTTGGAAAAGGTGAGAAACCTTTTCCCAAGGGAAGCAGTAAGCTGCGCAAATGCTGTTATGTATGGCAAGCAAGAAGCCATTTCCTGCTGGCCAGGCCTTGCAGGAGAGCTGTTTCAACCGTGTTTCATTTGCACAGCTCCTTTCCAACCCCACTTTGGCATTGTTGGTGGAGGAAAGTGGAGTAAACACCGCTGCTCCTGCTCCACCTCATCATGATGAAGATAAACCCAGACAGGCTGTGCAGAAGACAGGGTGGCTGCTCAGCTCCCATGAAAGCCACATTTGCCTCCCTTTTCTCTGAAGACCTCACCTGCACAGAAGCTCAGCTTCCACTTTTCTGTCCCTGGCATCTCCATCTTCTGCCAGCACAGCTCACAAAGGACACAAACGATTTGAGTGAATGTGCTGTAAATTATTTCTGTCCTACCACCGAGCTCAGTCCCTTGCAGACAGAAAGGAGCCTTCTCTTGCCCTGTAAATGATCTCAGCATGTGGCTGTTAATCCAAGCTGCTGCCTCACCCCAGCCCAGTTCCTCTCCCCAGAGCTGTTGCATTTATTTAACAAAAGAGCTTTACCTGGTTAAAAAAACCAAACCTGCAAGACCAGCTAACGACAACCACCAGTGGAAAACCCAGAACTGTTACTCTCCTGTAAGCTTTCTGGGACTAGCTGGGGCTGGGCTGTGTTTGGATGCCATAACAAATGCCACTCCCAGAAAAGAACTCAACTCCTGAGCTGTTTGCCGTGGCTTGAGTGGCAGGACCGACCACACCTCTCTATTCCTCAACTGCTGCTGTGGCTGTTTCTGTTTCTCTTCTCCAAGCTTCATGCTTGTTCTTCAGAGTAGCACAGAAGCATCTCCAAACGTCTTCATGAGCAGGTTTTACTCCATCTGGTCCTTCCCGCAACATCGAGACACAGAGAGATTCTTCTTCCCAGCTCGGGGGACTTTTCCCGCTGCCAGCCAAGCGTAGAGGCAGTTCCATCACCCTTCTCTCGTACCCGGCAGTTCCATCTCCCTTCTCTCGTACCCGGCAGTTCCATCTCCCTTCTCTCGTACCCGGCAGCTCCATCACCCTTCTCTCGTACCCGGCAGTTCCATCTCCCTTCTCTCGTACCCGGCAGTTCCATCACACTTCTCTTGTACCCTGCCACCATCTAGCGGTGACTCGACTGAAAACTGCATCCACAGAGGCAGAGCCGCTTGAGCGCATCCTCCCGTGCTGGCCTGACACAGGGACCCTAGTGCTGCTCGGGTAGCACAGATCCAAAGTGCAATCATCTCATCACCTAAGGCTGGTGGGAGAAGTCTGCTGATGAAGCACAAAAATCGGCAGATTACCGGTGATGAAGGTTTTTTTTTCTTCGTGCTTTGCTTCTTAGAATCACAGAATTATAGAATGGTTTAGGTTGGAAGGGACCTCAAAACTCAGCCAGTTCCAATCCCCTGCCATAGGCAGGGACACCTCCTGCTAGAACAGGTCGCTCAAGACCTCATCCAACCTGGCCTTGAACACCGCCGGGGAGGTTGTGGAGCACAGAATCACAGAATGTGATTAATGATCTGTGTGATTCTGTCCTCTACAACCCCCCTGAGCAACCTGTGCCAGTGTCTCACCACCCTCGTTGTAAAGAACTTCTTCCTGAAAGAAGGAATTCTTGCTGTAATGAGTTTTCTGACAGGCACTTGCACTCGACATGGTTCTCTGGCTCCACAGTTCCATCCCTGCTCTGCTTTGACAGCTGCTGCTGAGGGAAGGATTGTGGAGGGCTGGTGGGGCAGAGGGCACAGGCTGGAGATGCACACACACACATCCATATGCACACCCCCCCCCCCGGCAGCTTCAGTGGGGTTCCCAGGCATCCAGCCCCCACAAGGGCTCAGCATGGGGCAGTTCCCAAAGCACAGCATCCCAAAGCTCAGCCGGACCCAGGACATGTACCTGCCTCTATCTCCAAACACGGCTGGAGGAAGAGGCATGCAGCTGTCATGGGTTTTCTGAAGCAGTGACAATCCCCTAGCAGGACCAAAGGGAATATTTCCCTTTAGAGATGATGTAGGTTTTTAAGTTCAAAAAATTCTGCTGCTTCCCTTTGGCATTTGGCATGATCCTTACAGCAGGGAAATGCTGCTCAGCTCTGACCCCTGGAAAGGCCAGAGCCACCCCCACGGGCTCTGTGTACAAGTGTGTACATCCTTCTGCACTCCCACATGGGCACCTGTTGTTGCCCAAGCCTGAAGAATAGATGCAAAGGGGCTGACAAACTGCTGTAGGTCAGGAGAGGAAGAGATGGCCTCCAGTAATAGTCATCCTTAGGTATTTCAGACATGGAGAGGAAGACTGAGGGAGCAGAGAGGGGTGTTGGATGGCTTTCATCCCACCCTGGGGAGTTCTCTTGTCTGGGGTATGAACGTGAGACCCTTTCCCGTGGCCACTTTAAAAGACTCAAAATCTTTGGGCTGGGAAAGTGAAAGGTAATTAACTACAACCCCTGTCACAGCTGTGAATTAGATACTACAGGAATTGTCACAGTAAATGAAGCCCACGTTTTGGCTGCTCCACTCTTTCATCAGGACATTTAAGTCAGCAAATGTCTTTTCCATCTTGGAATTGTTGAGGTGGTTCATTACCTGATTAAAGAGCACGTTGGGCTTGAATGCACAGCATGGTGCTAACTGAATCATCAAGGCAAGGGAGGATCTTTCAAACCCTCAAGCAACAAACTTCAATTAGATGGGAGAGATTCAATTATGCTTTCAAGGGAACCTGGCTACGAGCATGCTGGATGTGGCAGGAAAATGAATGCAAAAGAATTTCATGGAAAGGAGCAATTATTTTATCAATGGGACATGCAAAGTGAAATTTGCTCATCAGGCCTGAATAGGAGCCCAAGTAACTGAGCCTTTTAAGGAGATGATAGATGGCTCAGGATGGATTTCAGCTGAATGTGAAGGTGGAAGGCCTTAGGCATGTGTAAGTGAGTTTGATTAATTTCTCTGCAGTTACCAGCTGAGGCTTTGGTCCAGTGCCTCCGTGATATTTTGCCATGGATAATGGATGTTATAACAAGGAGGTAGGACTTTGGCAGTGAGTGCAACCCAGCCCCACTTCATTAAGGCAAAGTTCTAGAAATGGAATCAGTTTTGAGTCTGAAGATGCTGCTGCTGCTTCCTCCTCCAGCATCTCTGCATAACATCGCTTCAGTGGGGGGAAAAAAAAATAAATAAAAGGCACAGGGAAAAGCCAAACACTTTGCAAAAGAACACAGACATTTGAATTTAATAAATTATAAAATTAAAGATTCTAATTTGTATATACATTTTTAATATACAAGGCATGGCTACTGATTGCAATCTCTGTTAAGGCATATGTCAGTGAACGGAAGTTGCGTATAGATACTCAGATGAACATAGCTAATACTGTGCACTGTAGGTGAGTAAATAAGGCATTAAATGCATTATGTAGTAAAATAAAACATTAAACCCCCTCTGAGTACTGGGAAAGCACCATTGCTAGAATGCTCCAAGGATCTCAAAGCAATCTATGGAGTTGTTGTGAAACTCTAAGTACTGAATGAATAATAAAAAAAAAAAAGTGATGCATTTGCAGCAGATTAGGGAACTTTTTAAAGGGATATTGGTGACAGAAATGGCAGCAGATTGAGGCCAAAGGAACCAGACTTGGTTTGATTTTTTTTTTTTTAATGAGGGGCTGCCACTTGGATTTTAAATTTAAACCAAGAGGAAAATGGCAATTTAGAAAGCTGGGTACTTGCACGGCTAGATCGTAAAACACATTGCTTAATGGGATTGCAGACTGCTTTGGCTCTCAGATCTCTGAGATGGTCTCTGCAGGAATGTATCAACCTAGAGATCTGCTTTAGCTTCTGGGGATTAGGTTACATTAAACCCCCATTCTCTGCTCACTGTCTCAAAATGCAGTACCTGGGCAACAGCAAAATGGTTACAGGAAACACTACGACGATGCTCTTGCCCAGCAGCAGCACCACAGAGGAAATGACCAAAAAGTTGCCAAAATGTCCACTGCACAACATGGAATGAAGATGAGCTGAGAGCAAAACCACACCTCCTGCCTTGGGCTGCCTTTTCTCTATCAACAGAGCCCTGCTCTGTGTTTTCCAGTAGAAGTGAGGTGCACGTTCTTAGAAAACAAACCTCATGTGGAACTGCTGACAAAAAGGGCACCTTCTGAAAAGCTCACACCAGCTTGAAAAGAAGCCAACTTTCCTGGTCTGAAGAGACTTTGACTTTTTCCTTTCATACAGCAAGACTGCAAAGAGAAGGGAGTTGGTGGCTCTGTGTCCAGTGGCATCTGTCTTGAGCAATTTAGACTGAAGCTGCTCCCTCAAATGTCATCTCAGTGTTCCCAAAACAATGGCTAAAGAAATATTCAGTAGAATCAAAACTAGTGAGAAATAAATCAAATTCAGTCTCGCAGAAGGCAAGACTGAGAACAAGCCCTTTGTAAATGCAGATGCCACCAGGCATTGCAACAGGTTTCTGATGAACAGCAGACCTAGTATAGCACCACATCAGCCACTTGGGAGGCTGCTCCTGTGCCAAGATGCAGCAGAAGTTTCCACCTTGTCTGGGATTTTGGTTGGTTTGATTGCAAAGTGCCAGGGTGTCCATGCCAGGGGTAAGCAACCAAACCTCTGCAAACTGACCCTGGACAGCTGACCCATCTGGAAATGCTCAGCACAGAACTGCCCAGCCCTTTTCAAAAGCTGGCTCACTACACTGGAACAGGTCTTCCCCCTGCTGTTTTCAGAACAGTCACTGAAGTGGCACCAAATAAATTCCTGCCCCACTTGCCACTGGGGCACAGCTTAGAAGCCATTTGGATGGAAGAGGCTACATGAGCTGTGGGCACTTCCTCCTGTGGAACTTCTTCACACAGCCTGGTTGGCTAAGCCTGTTCCAGAAGCTAGGGAGGAACAGAAGCAGAAACAACTGAGTTATCTCAGGCTTCTGGAGGTTATTTCAAGCTTCATGAGGTTAGAGAAGTGGCTCTTCACAAAGTCCCAGAGAGTAAGACTGGTACCACCCAGGCACCAAAATTCTACCTCTCCACCTGTGTAACTTTAAACCCCAACCCCTAACTACCCTTGGGCTTGTGAGGGTTTTTCCTAAGTTTATCACACACTTGGATCTGCTTTTGGCTACAAAGAAGCTGAGTTTTTTTGGGTTTTATTGCCCACAGAGCTAAAAGCAGGCTAATAACCTGAAGGGGAGAAGATGAGTTTTACACTAACCACATCTGTGCAAAGGAAATGTGGAAGGCAAGAACTGCTTGCTATGCCTGCAGGCTGGTAGCCCAGCTACAGCTTACATCTCCCATGGCACAGCAGCTGGAATGATCCTGCTTTAGACACATCTTCCTTGCTTATAAATAGAACCACAGAATTGGGTTTTTTTCCCTTCAGTGCTCATTACTGCATTGCTCTGCCTTGCACAGATGTGACCTGACCCTACACTGCTACTAAAACTTGCCCTGTCTGTAGGCAACCACAAACCCCTTGGCACAAGGCTCCTGGGGCCAGCACCAGGCTGCGCAGCTTGGATCAGCAATGGCAGGCAGGGCTGGGGGAGCAGAAGCTATCAACCATGCAGGCAGCTAAAGATAAGCAACCTGTAGCTGCAGGAAAACACTCAGTGTCTCACGAGTTAAAATCATAGGAGAGACTCCTGCTGCTGCCCCAGCCAACTGCCCCAGCCAGTGCTGCCAAGCTGTGGAGCTTTAGTTCTGCCCTTCTCAACCAGCAGAGACTACCTTGTTGCTTGCAGTGCCTGTTTCTTTCACATCTGCAGCCACGTCAGCTTGGCCCAGGAGATGTTTCCTAGTGCTCTGGACTTTTACCAGGCTCATTATGCTTCCCAGCCTTCATGGTCTGCAGTGTAACTCCCAATCCTGTACTATCTGTGCTGCTCCTAAACCCTCACCCAGGCATATCACCCTGGGACACTTGATGCCATCACACTAGCTGAAAGCATCCCTTCTCTGCTTTGGCTACTATCTCCATGAAGTATTTTTTCTTAACCCAGGTCATGTCCTCCCAAGGCTGTGGTCAGAGCAGTGCTGCAAAGTCTGCTGTTCCTGCAGGGTCCTGCCTCCTTCCCAGCAGGACTGGCTTGGTCTGAAGAGAAGACAGCAGCTCATTCAGCCACCAGCAGAAGGCAAGGTTGCAGGAAGCCATGTGTGGTTCACCTTGCAATCCCTCTGAAGCTCTCTGCCAGCAGCTGGGCCACAGAAGAGCTTACACATTGCTGGCAACTCAGCACATTTCCAATAAGGCTGGGGCTGTGCAGACAGGCTCATTCCTGGCGCTGACTCCAACTAAGACCAGCTCGGGCTGGAAAATCTGAACTAAGAGCCATCAGACCTACTTAGTGGCAAAAGGAGGATTTCAGGGAAGCCCTGGACTCTGCAGGAGCTTTACCAGCAAAGAGGAAACAAATGGAAGAATCCAAGAGAGGAGACAGAAGAAAAACTGCTCAGATGCCACCCAAACCAGAAACCAGTCTACGCTCCCCATCTCTTTGGTGTCAGAGCCAAGCTGTATGCATCTTCTGATCTCCAAGCAGGAATTAGAAATGACCTATGAAAACCATGATGACCCTGAGGGGAAAGGAAGTACTCAAAGGGTTGTCAGGTTACACATCTTAAGAGTTCCTAGCAGACCTGGTACTGGAAGCACAGATGTGTGTGGATGTAAGTGTATACGTAAGGGCACAGCAAATAACTGTTCACTTCTGCACCAATAAAGCTGTCCTAAGGAAAGGAAGAGAACACAAAATTATCTCCTCCAAAATAACCTCATCCTATAGGGAGAAAAATAATGTTTTCTTAACAAAGCACCAAAGAAAAAGACAACAAGAATCCAGTCATCTTTAAGTTAAAACAGTATGTGGGTAGAGAAAATAGTCAGACCAATAAAAACAAAGCACCAACCAACAAAGATCACTGAGGCTGTTGCATTAAAGACTATAGAAGATGTGGTTGATTGTAAACAGGAAGACCAGGATGTTGTCAGTCCAAGTTGGCTGGACCTACCCTACTACAAGCCTTGCACGTGTGCAGAAGTTCAGGAGAATCCTTTGACGATGTGAACTACTGTTTGCCAGCTTTTAATTTACACATAAATACATGGCTAGGGAATTTTCTATATATTCTCTTAAGCAGTCCCAGTTGAGGAAGCTACAGAAGCACCTGCCTAGCTGTAAGCACAGCAGCAGCTCCACCAGAGTCAGCTGAACTCTCTCTGCCATGTCCTTACGCACCTTCCCGGACCGGGGACTGAGCTAGTGCCTGGGTCTGTGCAGTGCACAGAGGCATCACAGGACTGCTGACCACCTGCTTGTCAGTGTCAAAGGGATCTAGTGTGTCTTGGGACTCTTTTGCTCCGTCCTAAATGCAACTCTCATCACTATTCCCAAGCAGTTTTACACAGGTATATAAGACTTCCAAGAGCCTATAAACCAGAAACCTGCTAACCTGGCCTAGGTATTACTTGGACGCAGCGAAAGGCTGTAATGATATTGCACTAATACTCTACTGTACCCTGCACACCTAGCCTGCAGCGTGCTCAGATTAGCCCTTAAGGAACAACCTGTCATTTCCATTTGTAGTAGGCTTTAGAGTGTGGCATCTCTGCCATAGCACCACTTTGCTCTTTCCCCATTTCTAGTCTCTATGACATGGGCAACACTATGATGTTGGTAACATCTCTATAAGAGAAAAAAAAACATGGTTTGTGCCGCGTTTCCAATTTAGGTTCTTTTCCTAAGAGTCTCTTTTTTCCTCTTCTCAGCAATCAGCTCCTGAATTCTTTGATTCCTTGTCCTTTCGTAAGGTATCCTCCTCCGTGAAATGATGTTGTGCCGTGACACTTCGTTATCCAATCCATCCACTTTATAGAGCACATCCACCGCGTTGGTCTCTGCGTGCTCCTCCGCCGCGCTGGAAGGAGGGGCACGCGTGTTGGAAACAAGAGGAGGGCTGGTGGCGGTGGGCCGCGTGGTGGACGCTCCCATGGGAGGGCTGAGGGTTGTCTGGAGCTCCTCCTCAATGGCATTACTCTTATTTATGTTAGAATGGGTTACGTTGCCATCCTCTGTGACGTTGCTGTACGTGTTACAGGACTTGCAGCACAGCTTATTGTAACCAGGAATGGAGCAGTAACGGGAGAGAACCTCCATGCGACAGAACATGGACTTGTCTCCTTGACAGTGTTCTTCTGAAAGAGAAAAAGGGGACAGGTAAATAAAGATCATCTTCACCCTCAGCAGAAAAAGAAACGCAGCTGAAGCTTTGGCAGTGGGCAGAGGGTTCAGTGTTTGAAGTGGGATGGGAAAATGGCAAAGGCGGCACCTACAAGCAGAAACAGGCTTAATACAAAACCTAAGACTCAAGCCGCTTGATGGGATGCACAAGCCAAGCTGAACTCTCTGTACCAGCCCCATCCATGCTACAGACAGTAACACTCAAAAATTTTTGGCATCACATTCTGCACGTGGTACCCTGAAGACTGTGCAGCCACAATGACTTGGGTTCCTGCCTTGGCTTATGAGGTCACAACACACCAACAGTGCCACATTGCTGCTAAAGCTACACTAAACCCCCAGAAAGTCATCAAGGTTTACACTGGGAAATATTTTTTCTCCCTCTTTGCTCCTTTGAATGTTTTTTCTGCAATCCAACAGTGACTACTCACAGCCAGGGGTAATTCAGATTTACCCTGAGTGTCTCAAGAGAGTAAAACCTGATTTTGATGTGCACTCAGATTTGATCCACCTCTTTGGGGTGGTATTTTGGCCAGGTAGCTCTCTTTTGAAAACAGCAGCACTGCCTGAGCACGTCCCTTGCTCGAGAGAGCAGTGGCATGTTTAGCACAAGGCTTTTCTCTGCTCCTCCTAGAAGGGAGCTGGTATTTCCAGAACAACAAACTCGAGCGTGATGGAGCCCAGCCAGTCTGTTAAGGACTGGGAGACTCAGTGGCAACTCCTGACTTGTGTGTCATTGACTGGAAAACTGCAGTGAAAGAGGAAAAAGGATAACGGATAGGTTTTAAGCTTTCAGTAGCTGTTGATTGTTCTGACAATCTACACTACAATCTAGTGTAGATTGCTCTGTAGATTGTTCTGACAATCTACACTAGGATAGAGCTGCTACGGCAGATCCTAATCTCCTCGAAACACAGGGAGCAAAATGCAAGTGAAGACATCCAAGGTGGACTGGGCAGGCTGTATTACTGCCTGAGAAACACACGTGGAAGCCTGCTCAGAAATTACTCAAGCCATTGTGATTTCTGCTCAGAGGCGGTGGAGGAACACATGAGTTGGCAGCAGATGGATGGTGAAGGGCTGGTTAGCAAGCTCCTTGGTGAGAAAGCTACCTGTCCTCTGTCCTACACACACGCTCTACAGCTCCTGTTCTTCCAGGCTGTAGCGATGGAGCCAGGAACTGTTGGGAACTTCAGTGAATGAAAAATCCCAACACAAGCCCATGCTGAAAGAAAGAGGAATCAAGAGGGCTTGTAGGAGAGGACTGAGGAGAAAAGCAGACTGACCAACTCTTGGCATAATCAGCTACAAAGTATTTCCTCTGTGACCAGAGACGTAACCACTTCTGCCTCTCTCCCTGCTCTGCTATACCTCAACCTACTCTTACAGTAAAGGATGAGTAACTCCAATTACTCGCCTTTATTTAGAGCGTAGCCGAGGGCAGACAACATGCTCAAGTCAGCGTGTTGCTCATGAGCTGGAGCTCATATTTCACCATCCTGGCTAATCCCATCACCAGCCTCGCAGCAGAGGACCACAGCAGACTCAGAGATACCAAGTGATCTCAGCAAATGTAAGTGCCACCTCTTCACTCGCCCTCAGCTATCAAAATTGGGCATTATAGGTGTTGAATTGGCAAACATATCAGTCTAAAATACACTGCTGCTGCTGGCTGAGGAAGGTGAAAACACCTCCCCTGCATTGTACCTATGCCCCAATTGTTGTGTTTGTTGCAGAAGAGCAAAATTCTGGTTCCTGTTTTCCAATGTGTCAATTCACTTTCACCTTTTTCAAATGCTAAACTGAGATGCTGCTGGAAGCAAAGAACAACTCTTCCCTTAGGAAACTAAGAATAAAACCTTGGGCTTGGAGACATTTTCAAGCCAGCCTTTAAGAGCTGGAACTCTTTGTATCTGTGTGCACAACTCCATAGAAAGGACTGCGTGTGCCTATACAGATTCACATTTGTTTTTACACACACTTTGAGTCCCATTTGAACATTTTGCCTTGCACTGTGTGACCTTAAAGCAAGCCTCTCCAAACTGCTGGCAAAACAAAAGCCAACAGCTGTAACATTTAAATGGAGCTTTGACAAGGCAGATCTGTTCCTGGCTTTATAAGAATCACTAAAACCACATTTAGAAAAATGCCTTTTTTCCTTTTTCCCTATGAAAAATATGTTGTGCCAAGCTTAAAACCAGGTGAAACTAAAGCTGCATCCTAGAATATGTTTAGTGACATCAGATAGGTTATTATAAATAAACTCTGTAACGCGTGAATGTCAGAAGGAAATTTTTATCCTCTATCCAAACCAAAAATATCCAGGTTTGCTGAACTTTTATTTATTTTTACTCGCAGTATGCATGACAGACTGGAAGTATATCTTCAAAACATCAGTAAGAAAAAAAAATAAATCAGTTTCACAGTCACTTTGGTACACGTTTAGTCTCATAAAAAAATATTGGAAAGCAAACTGAATTGGCACATCTTTAATATTATGTTAAATACATACAAAACACTAATAAAATATCCCTGATAAACCAAAGTGCATATAGACATAGTGCACAATGCCCAGATACCTTATTGCACCATTCTCTATAGCCACCCATCTCTTGAAACATCACTAAACAGTTGTCTATTTAAAGGTAACAGTCATGAATATATTTATACAGTTAAACACCAATTATTTTACATAACAGTATTCAGTGCCAGGTACGTGTCTTTGTTTTTTTGTTTTTGTTTTTCTTTCACCTTGCCATGTAAGTCGTTAACATGTTTCAGGAAATTCTCATATCAACAGCAAAATTTAAGGATGTGATCACATGATAATGACAAGTTTGAAGTGCTACACTGGCCACGACCCAAAGATTCCAAATGCCACTTTTTCCCCACTCCCCCCCACCCTCCCCCAAGAACATGATCAATGCAATAAGGTAGTTAAATTGCAGGTCTAAAGTCGATACGGCTTCTACTATTGGTACTGACTGTCACAAATGGGTTTATGACTTGTGAGCCCCAAATCTTCAACACAAACACAGAAGGTGAAGCAAGAATGCCAGTTAAACTCCAGTAAAGTCAGGCCACAATCCTGTCTCGAGGAAGGTACAGATATGCACTGTGCAAATTAACCTCAGATTCAATTTACTGCCCTCTAATAGCTCTCATTCAAGTAAAAACACTCCACATGAAGGTCAACTCAAGGTACCAGTGTACTGTTCATATTTAAAGCTGGATCTGGTAAATTAATGCCATTGACATTTCAACATTAAGGCATTTTCCAAAAATTCTTCTTCTAAGCAAAAAAACCCCAAACCAACCAACCAAACAAAAAAAATCCCAACGACCAAAAAAAGCAATAAAAATTGAGGTAATTCTGTAGTAGTTCACACTGTTATGCTTGCCAGTTGACACAGCTATAGAGCACACACACATACACACACACACAGCCACACCAGTCACGTCAGACATGCACATGGTGAAAAAAGACCAAAGATGGAATGAGTATAAACAGCTCTGTGCTGAGCAGCTGGAGACACTGTGCTCGATGAACACATCCTATTGCCTCCACCAGGTTAAGAAAAAAACTCCACCAGGCAACCTCCAACACGGACCACTCCTGCCCTGCTTCCCTTTCATCTCCAAAGGACGCCAAGCTGGCAAAAATTGTGCGCCGGGAAAGAGGAACACAGTTTGTCCCAAGGGAAGAGGTCCAAACCACCGCCGGGAGCTGGGAGAGAGCAGCATGGAAAGCACCCACAGAAACTGAGCTTCTGCTTCCCAGTGAGCCCTCCAGAGGTTCAACCTTCAACGTGAGGGGCAGGCATTGAAAAAACCCCACGAGAGCAGCAAAGGCGAGGAAAGCAATGGCACCGCAAAGGAAAATGGAATGAAAAACCTCTTCCGCTCGTCAGGCTACCCTGTCAGCAAACTGAAACTAGAGACTTAGGAGATTCAGGTTTCTTAGAGAGAGGAGAACTTTAGCACTACAAGGTGTCATTATTGTGATGTGATCACATTCACAATAAGTTCTCAGTTTTGCTACCAAACTGAACATCATGAACCAGTAAGAGCCTTTTTTCACCATCACCAAGCAACAAGCAAACCGATCCCAGCTCCTTTCAGAGGACTGCAACATACTGCGGAGATCCAACTTCACACATCCAACACTTCGAGACCTCCACCACCAGTGCTACGCAAGCTCCAGAGAAGAAAGACACCGAGCACCAAGTGCCTGGTGTGAAAAAACAGATTCAGCCCCAAGATTTAACTTGGCAAAGTCAAGGGAACTTTCCGCATAGAGAGAAGAAGAGAGCAAAAGGCAAAGTCCACATTCGATGTGGCATGCATTTAAGGGCAAAGGCAGAGTTATAAATGGGTCTTTTACTTGAAGATATTTTCTGGATGGGGTAGTCTGGATCAGGTCTTGACAGCCATTGTATCATGTAGGTTTTCTTTGAAGGATCAGAAACGTTTCCTTGAATAGAGGAGGGGGAAAAAAAAAAAAGACATAAGAGGTGTTAGCATTATGTAATTGACTTGTCAGAAGTTGATATGCCAAGAGAGTGTGGGGACCCCAGTGGTGAAGGAGCCCAGGGAAGGATCATGTCCAGGCTCTGTAGTTCGGGACAGAGGGTGCTGTCTGGCCAGTTTGTGTCCAGTTCCTGCCAGCCAGCACTGCAGCCTGCCAGCCAGCACTGCAGCCTGCCAGCCACTTTCCCAGCAGCACTTCTCACAGAAGCATCAACTATGTTCTAAGATTCATCCAGTCTAGTTATGCTGCCTCTTTCAAATCTTTGTATTAGAGACATAATTGACAGCTTGGTTCTAATTAATTAGGAACCAAAATCTACCCTGAGATACACAAATAAGAGAAAAATATTTATTACTTAGTAGTAGGACTATGTAGCCTGATCTCATGAGTGCCACTTGCAAGCAGCTGAGAAGCTAACAAGGATAAAGGCACTAGTGTCCTCGATTAAGTAGGAACAAATTTATTATAGCTTTAAAAAACTGAGTTAGATAACCTCTGAAGATAACTTGTGCTTGACAGAGTGGAAAAGAAACCAGGAACTGTCACAGGAGGTGAGGAAAGCAAAGAGGCATCTCTGTACATTGATGCCCTTGATTGGATACAACCCAGCAGCCTCCTGCCAAGCCCAGCACATCTCAGGGGCATGGAGCTGGATTCAGGCAGTGCTCCTCATCCAGGGCAAGCTGTTAGCTGCTGGCTAGATCCAGCCGCTACTGCTGTGCTGAGGTCTGCTGCAGCCTCTCCTGCTGTCCTGGGATGCTCCCCACCATGAGAATCAACCAACCACATGCCCACGTGGCCCATGAGCCACAGAGCAGCTCTCCATTTGGACAGTCTGCTCAAACCTGGGGCTATGGAGAGCGGCCACCCCAGGCAGACACAGCACATGAGCCTAAATTCAATGAGGGCATTTCAAATAAGTACAATCATCATAATTGGTTTCAGCAAATAATATATGCTGGAGAAGACAAGCACTTACTTGGGCACGGAGGTAGTCTGCAAATCCTTACAGTCTCTGGTTTATTTTCTTTGCAAAGGCCGATGGCATTGTCCTTGGTGCGGCACAGGACCGGGCGATCCTGTGTGCCATTGCCACAGCTGGCAGAGCACTGAAAGGAGATGCATCAGTTAGATCCATGGCACCCTCTGGAAACACTGGGTTAAAAACTGATTTTTACATGTTAAACCCCTGCTTGTGCTTTGAGCTGCTATGGAATGCTCTTTGAACCACAGCGGTACCTACAGTAACTGAACAAGAGGGAGGACCACTGCTTTTGGCGGTACACCAGTAAGTGTGAAACGCTCTAAGCAAGCAGTTATGGTCTGAGCTCCTGGCACTTGTCACTGGGCAGTCACTAAGTCCTGCTTAGCCCATAGCAGTGGCAAACAAAAAAGGCAGAATGGAATTTGCTCCGTGAACAGGCATGCTGTGTTCCCTAGGTGAAAAACTCTGTCCTCTGGCTTATTGACAGACCTCAGGAGACTCAGCAGCTAAATCTGCTGAAAGCCTCTACACTGAAGATGCTCACATCTTTGAATCTCCATGACTGTTGATACCTAACACAGTGTCTGAAGACTTTAAAGTCTTCTTTATTTGAAATAAAATAATGTAGTGATAAAATAATTAATTGTCCTTCTCTCAGCTTAAGTCAATAAGTAAATGATTGTAGGTAGAATAAAAAGCAGGTAGAAGTCAGCTTTGCATGAGTGGCTGATGGGGTCTGGATTCTCCAAAATCAGGTCAGCTTTCCTGACATCTTGCATTGGTGGCTGATGGGGTCTGGATCATCCAGAATCAAGTCAGCTTTCCTGACATCTTGCATTGGTGGCTGATGGGGTCTGGATCATCCAGAATCAAGTCAGCTTTTCTGACAGCTTGCATGAGCGGCTTACAAGGTCTGGATCACCCAGCACCACTGCAGGACAGCTTTACTGCCACCATCTCTCTATCTAACTCACTTTCTCTGACATTAGTAGCAGGAAGCAACACACTCTCTGTGTGTGTGCTGGTTTGAGGCTAATTGGAATATTTTAATGGAGAAAATTATATTATAGGCTGTGAAAAAACACTGGTGATGTTTACTTCACTCACAGGCTTGCTGAGATGTAGAAGAACAAGAACACAACCATAGATAAGACTCTCTCTCTGGCTTGGAGAGCCTCTGTCTCTCTAGCTTTTTGCCTTCTCCTCTCTGAATAACCTGACTAACCACTCTACTTCTAACCCTCCTGGCTGATCCTCCAAACTCATCTTGCATGTAAGGCAAACCCTGGGGTAAGGTAGAGGGGTCGGAAGAAGGTGGAAGGGTGGTTGGGAGCTCCTCCTGGGGACTCTGGTTTCTGGGAGGGGAATTGTGTTTCTGTATTACCTTTAACTTGTATATTTCTGTAAATATTTATGTCTATTGTGTATATTGTGCTAAGCTGTAAATAAGCTTCAGTCCTTAACTTCCAGCTGGCTGAGTCTAGTCTGGGTGACTTTACAAAGTGTGGGGGACGGAGAACTCCCAAACCATCACAGTGTGGGTCTTAGTTTATTGTGTCAAGGCATTTGAAGAGAAAGCACAAAATGAATGTCAAGATTTTCTCCCCTGCATTATAAGAAATTAGTTTCTTGAGGCCTCCAGCAAGAGACTGACCTGTGACCAGGGTCCTATTCTCCACTGTGCTGGGCAAAGCTCCCTGTTGCAGGGCCTCCTGCCCTCCGGGCGGTCGTTGTTGCAGTACTTGGTGTGCACGGAGCGATTGGTGTTGTCGTGCAGGGGCTGGATGCAGCGCACAGAGCGTACTTGGTAGCCTGTTTTCCCACAGCTTTTGCTGCAAGGCTCCCACTCTCCTGTAACCCAGCTGGGATAGTGAAAAGAGAAAAAGTTGAGTAAAATCCTCCCCCTCCTAAATGAGGTGAGTTCAAGCTGTTTGTAGAACTGTAACTCCAAAACGCAGGTTTAAGAGGATGTTAATATCACTTATATGGAAAAAGAAGGTATGAAAACCCAGATATGGTTTGGAGCAAAACTAGAAGTGGGTGGATTCAGATTGGATGTTAGGAAGAACTTCTTCACCACGAGGGTTGTGAGACACTGGAACTGGTTGCTCAGGGAGGTGGTGGAAGTCCCATCCCTGGAGATATTTAAGGCCATTCCAAGACTGTACATAAAAATATGGTAGGTTTTATGTCAGAACAGTCAGCCAAGGCCGCTGCTGAGCTTCCCAGGTCTTGGCACATGAGCTGTGCCTTGTTTCACCATGTAGCACATCCCACAGCTGGTTCCCACAGGAATGAATCCTGGCAAGAAATGCAGCTCCAATCTTGCCCATATCAGGATCATCCCTGTCCATGCTAAGACACCACCTGCTGAAGCACTGGCAGACCCAGCTACATGTCAGTGCTATGTGCACTGAGTTTGGGCAAATCAGTGTCCTCAGCTTTATAAATGTTTGGCTTTGGGTAAAGCAACACTCCACTGACAACCAGAAGGTCTGAGGTCCTGACATCAAAATCAGTTTGGCCACTGAGAAATGAAGCCTATGGTTTGTAATGTGGCTAGCTGAAAATGTGGCTGATCATCCAAACTGGCTCAAGAGTTACAGCTACAAATTGTAAGGAACTTAGAGAAGAGAAGCAAGGACAGACAGGA
Source organism: Ramphastos sulfuratus (assembly GCA_013399055.1). NCBI lineage: Eukaryota > Metazoa > Chordata > Aves > Piciformes > Ramphastidae > Ramphastos > Ramphastos sulfuratus. Next base: position 93,191 of record WBNM01023819.1, read on the forward strand.
CCAGAGGAGTCTATGCAGAATACTGAAAGCTTGGTTATAATCAAGTAAGTGAAGATACACAGCAGCCTATAAATATTCACAGAATGCAGAGATCTGAGAGAAGGAAATATTGATCAATGTAAACAGGACTCACAGGATAAACTTCACCAAAAAAAAAAAAAAATCTACAGAGCCTAAGGAAATATCCTGAGTTTCAAGCAATTGTCCTGAAGTGCTCACAAAATCCTGGGTTTAGAAATGGAGCCATGGCAGGGGCACAAGGTCATGCACTAAACACTGGAGTTAAATGAGAAGTGGCAATTTCACCCAACTTTCTCTTTGTAGCCCATTGAATGCACACAGCTGTGGAGGAAGGTGAGTGCTGTGGAGCACAAAGCCATGAATCCTACAGTGATTTCTGAGAGCAGGTATTAGTGTAGTGGGTGTCACAGAGCTACATAAGAGCTCTTCAATAATTGTCTCTCCTATATACAGGTGAAGAATGCTACAATGCTGTTCTATGGAAACAGAGGTGACTGAAACATTCAGGAGTCCAAGGACAATTTAGGTTCCTACTGAGTCTTTGTGATACCTGGGCCCAATTATATTTGCAGCTCAAAGAAGAACAGAGTCCTTTCCAGAGAGCCCAAGATACAGTCAGGTCATGACTTTGGTTTTCCAACAAATAACTGTTAAACCCTGACCCATGCTGAGCTTATGGAGCACAGTTTCTTGACTTTACTCTCTTTCAAATCTTTTTAGAAAGCAAGTTAGGAAACATTGTGTGGTATGCTCTACTTCTTTACTGTGCTTCTTGGAATCTAGACTTATTCCCCAGAGAGAAAAGCTGGGATCAACAGACTCCTTTCTTCCTGCAACAGCAACATAAGGAACACATGAGTCCTACATGTGGCAGGAGTAGGCTGCTGCCAGTCCAAAACAGCACCTGTAAAATGTGAATTAAATTATTTATAACACTCACGTAGGTATAGCAAAGAGCAAGGTACAGCAGGCATGCCAGGCTGCACCAGGGCAGCCAGAGAAATCTAACAGGCTAAATGTTTTTCCCACTGTGTTCAAATGTCAAAAAAAAAAATGCTATGAACTTTAAGAATATTTGGATCTGGGAGGATCTATGCCATTTGCTTTCTTATGTAATGCTTGGTAAATTTCTTCTTAAATGGTTAATTCACACTGTGTAAAATCACCTGCTATAAACTGAATTTATGACCATTTTTTATTACCTCAAGACAGCCTGAACGCAAACGTCTGGACCAAGACAGCACTTCTTTTCTAGTCCAGCTTATTTCAAAAGTAACAGGAACCAGCACTGCCAGAAATAGTATTTCTACAGGCAGCACACAGCACCCTCTGCTACAAAGACAGGCTGAGGGAGCTGGGCTTGTTCAATCTGGAGACAAGAAGGCTCCAGGGAGACCTATTAGTGACCTTCCAGTACCTGGAGGGGGCTACGAGAAGGATGGAGAGAGACTATTTACAAAGGCCTGCAGGGACAGGACAAGGGCAATGGCTTCAAATTAGAGAAAAGTAAATTGATACTGGACATAAGGAACAAGTTTTTACAATGAGGGTGGTGGAACACTAGAACAGGTTGCCTGGGGGGATGGTTGAGACCCCATCCCTGGAGATATTCAGGATGAGATTCAACAGGGCTCTGGGAAACCTGCTCTAGTTGAGGATGTCCCTGCAGAGGGGATTGGACTGGATGACCTTTGGAGGTCCCTTCCAACCCAGACCATTCTATGGTTCTATGACCTCCTCACAGTTCTGGGTCTCTGGAGGTGAAGCTTAAGTCACCCCCTCCCAGGTGACAAGTGGTGGCTGGGTACAGTGCTGGTGGGCAGTGATGCTTACATGGGCTGGGAGCACTCCTGGAGGTTGCAGACCCTGCGAATGGGCTTGGGCTTTTCGATCAGCTCGCAGTAACTCCGATGAACCATCTTGTGGTCTGCCTTCCTCCGGCAGCCGTATTTGGTGAACTGGTACCCTGAAGAGAAGACACTCTGCTTATTTTCAGTACTGGTAGATCCTGCACAGCACTCAGTTTCAAGCAAATTGCACGTGCAGTCAAAGGTTTCAGTTCCAGCTACAGATGAACACACTGCAAAGGGAACCAAACTGCTCCGAACAAACATTTTTCCATGTTCATTTAGCAACCAGCTAAGTGGCTCAAGCCCTTTACCTTTCATGGCAGGCTATAATGAGAAAGACAATATCTATCATTTCAAAAGCATTCTCCAAACCTACACAGCCACACTCCATCACTGCAGCCTGACCATCAGACAGATGAACAGCATCAGGGTGTATTTCTGACCCCAGGGGAAGAGGTCTGATATTGCAAGGGCACATTACAGGATGCAGGTTTACTAAGTGCTGCCTGTAGCACCTTGAGGTTTGGCATCCTTGCAGCTTGGAAACCTCCATTCGAATCTTGCACACCTGCGTAATTTTTCAGTTTCATCAACATCAGTCATGAGCCATCCCAGGCCTGTCCCCAAAACAGTTTAATTCAGATTTTTACCTCCCTTTGCTATTTATTTTGCTATTCTTAGTTTAAATAAAACCCTCCCTCACTCCTGGGCCCCCTAATGTCTTGTCGCAATGAATTCCACACATGATGTTCACTCTCACAGTTTTAATTGATTCTGAATGCTCTGGGGTTTTGGTTTTACCTCCTCCACAAGGTTTTGAACACTGGGACCATTTCTTCAAAGCCCATTCATGGGACACCGAGTCCTCTTCCAAAACATTATTGTTATCTACATTCAAGGAATCTTCATGGATCATGTACTTGTACGTCAAAGATATCTTGGCACCACCGTGAGGAATCACCTAGTAAGCCAAACAGGTGCAGGGAAAAAAGGTATGAAAGAGTGATATCAGAAGCTATGTGAGATGATGTGAAATCACAATCATCAAGGCTTAGATATAAAACTATCCCTGGGGGGATTTAAACCTCTTAGCTGCACTCGACATGTTTGGTTTTTTTTGTCCCCCAGATGAAAAAGTATCTCTATTATGATACAGAGTTTCTAAACTGCATATTAAGAAAGACTGTTGTTGATTTAGACTGATTTTTCTTGCCAGCATTGGACTGACCTCATGACACTAAATTTTTTCCATATCCCATCACAAAGGAAGGAAATGTTGTACTAAAATGACAATGGATAGTTCCACAGAAGACAAAGCATATTCAAATGCACAGATAACTGAAAGCAGTGAAGAAAAATTGCTTATATTTCTGATAAATCACAAATATACTCATGATAATCCTAAGAATTCGGTGAAGCTTTTTACTTAATCCTAACAGAAATACAAACTCCATAGAGATTTTGCTATCACACAGCACTGAGACAAATGCAAGAAAATGGAACTCAGTGTGGAAAAAGCATAAAATATTGGTCCTTTGAAAACCCAATATTTATTCCTCCTCTGACGTTCAGCTGGTGTAGATCAACACAGCACAGCTGCTTTCAGAGGGCTTCTGAATCAGCCTACTCATTGTAGTCTATCCTTTGCTGGTTTGCAAGGAGAAAAGAACACAGCCAGTTGGGTTTGAGGCTGCAGAACTGGCAGTACAAGAACCCTGCATCTGCCTTTGCAGGATACATTTTCAAAACAGAGAGAGGAAGAGGAGTTATTAAATCTCTCTATTATGAACCATTCTGACCTTTATATAACTAAGGCTTACAGGTCAGACAGGATGAGTAAGCTGACAATCCTTTACACAGTGGCCATTTGCTGGCCATCCACACAGAGCCCTGAGTTACAGCAACTCTTGTACAGGGCAATGAATGAGGAGAAAGGAATCAAAATACATCTTCCATTGTCTTATAATGGAAGCAGATGTCTTCTTGCAACTCACAAGAGGAACATAAACTAAACTACAGCACACTACAGCCCTGTAACCCTGTGTTCCACGGGCGATGGTTTTCATTTGGCTTACCAGAATAACTATTCCATGACGCAGCGGTCCCATGGTTTGCACTGTTTCTCTACCGTCGTCATTCCGATATTCCCACTCCACACCCATGTCAATAAAAACTTTGGAGTCTGGCACATAGTTGTCTTCACTCAGGATGTATTTCCCAGTTTCACGGTTTTTAATTGCTAGGACAACATAAAGAGAAGTGAATGTCAAGAGGTTTGCTTCTTATCTTGAGTTTTGTTCTGCTCTTGTCCCAGCGGAAGAACCAGAAAAGGCCAGGCTGCCTTTTCCCTCTGATCCCTCTCAGCTTTGGAAAGACTTTTTCAGGTGTTTCACTGAGCTGCCAACAGCTCCAGAAACATCAATCATCCTTTTTTCCCTTTCTCACAGCCTGCCTTGCCAGAGAAACGAGGCCAGCACAACCGCACCGCCTGCATCCGTCTGCCTGCTCCCAACTGACAACTTCAGAACTCTCTGGCCAAACCCAAGCCAATTTGAGAGCCCGTGGGAGGTCCCATGGCTACTCAGCTCTTTACGTGCTGGGAAGCAGCTCTGGGGGCTGTTACAGCTACACGAGAAAAAGGCTACTGGGCTAAGCCCCAGCGGGTCCCCGCAGTGAGAGAGTAGAGAGTGAGACACCACAAACTGTATTAATCCTCCTGCTCAGATGCAGCCCTGACACCGGCACAGCCCTGCCCAAGCTCCCGCTGCTCTGCAGGCGCCTGCTGTTGCACACAGTGCTCGATTCGTCTGGGTCAGCTGTCACCACGGCCCCATCCTGCCTCGCCCTGCAGAGTCTTCAGTCACCTTTGCATGCTTGGTTTTCTCCTGGGACAGAAAATTTGCTCTCCTCATTAGAAGAACAGGGACCGTCTCTTAACTCCCTCCTCTTTCTAGCACTGCTCCCTCAGCACTGGCCTCAACATAAAATTGCCTGGTTGGAAAAGACCTTAAGATCATCAAGTCCAACCACAAGCTAACATCTTGCTGTATGCAACTGTTAGACCATCTCCCTAAGCACCTCATCTAGATGTCTTTTAAACACCTCCAAGAACAGAGACTCCACCACTTCCCTGGGCAGCCTATTCCAGTGCCCAATGACCCTTTTGCAGAAGGAAAGTTTTCTACCCCCCAATTTAACCACCTGGTGCAACTCAAGTCCATTTCCTCTTGTCTAATCACTTATTACCTGGGAGAAGAGGCCAGGCCTCAGCCCTCTTTCAGGTAGTTGTTGAGAGCGATGAGGTCTCCCTTCAGCCTCCCCCTGTCCAGGATGAACACCCCCAGCTCCCCTAGCCGCTCCTCACAGGACTTTGTGGAAGACCCTTCTCTGGGCACCCTCCAGCACCTGAACACCCTCTCGCAGTGAGCAAGCTGCTGGCGTCCCCTCTGCACTGCTTACCCCGAAAGCAGAACCTTGTCTGAATCAGGACCGCTTGCCCTCCTGATGCCCGGGGCCAGGCTGCAGGGAGCAGCAAGGAAAGCGTTCTCTGGGACGACTCCCGGCACAATTAGTGGGTCATTCGCTGTCAATCTATTTCCAATTAACAACAGCCCACCAGGCTCTGCCTCGCATTGATCCCAGGGCGCGGCGAGGAGCGGATTGCAATTACTTTCTAAGCTGCAAGACTGGTCAGGCAGCCTCGTGTCAATAATGTTAGCAGTGGGGCGGAATCTGACACGGGTTTGGGTGTAGCTGGGAAACGGCTGAGGATGGGAAGCACCTTAGGAGAGATGCACACCAAGACAATACATTGCACCTCAGCTCCTCTTGCAGCAGCTTACACATGCACACCCCAAGGCAGGGATCCTCTGGCTGGGACACCAGGAATACAGCACAGGGCTTCCTAATTTAACATACTGAAAGGAGATATGTGGAGTGGGAGCATAATGGGTATAAACAAATGCAGAAGCACATTGTCAGGTTCCAGAGACAAAAATAAACAGCAGAATAAAACATTCTAACTGAAAAATTTCCTACTTGTTAAATACTTACCCAGGTTATGCCTGGTGGCGTCTGTTTCCTGTACAAGCAAATGTCTCGCACCAACAGGAATTTCAAACATCTTAATGTGCCCTTTATTGGAGTATTTAAGAAGATAGTAACTGGTTAGTACTCCACAAACAGGAAGAGTCTCTCTTAGGTTTATAAAGCAATCTTGTTTTCCAAAAGCAGGGGTATATTACAGCTAGCTGAACCTAATCCAACATCATTCCCATACCGATTTCTGTCCCAGATGATGGAACATAACAGGGACAAAGGCCTTGGGGTCAGAATAAAAATACTTTAAGTATCAATACCAGGCATTTCTTCAGGCTGAAATGGGCTTTGGGCTCTATAATCACCCAGGGAGAGAGATCATGCAAGCTCCTGTCTGACAGTGAGTGATGATGCCATATTACTGCAGCACTCCAGTGACTCGCACAGAGCAGCTGAGTGACATCAACAGCACAAATAAGTACTCATCTATGCCTGCACAGGTCCTGGTGTTGGAAGACTTAACTGACTAGAGAAGTCTTTTTTCAAATTCTAAACATATCTCATAGCAAAGTTCAGAGAGTTTATGGAATTAGTGATGCTGTAAATGATCTGTGATCTCTCAGAAGAGATTAAACAAAAATACCCTGAGTTCCCCAGGACAAAGCAGATGGAATGCACTGACCTTGTTTCTTTGGAACTCTTGAAAATGTTCCTTTCATCACTTTGCAGTGGGAATTATCTCCTCCACAAACACCACACTTATCCTCCTGCTTCGTGGAACCTATGACCCTGTCGCACCCAACTTTCTGAGCACAAAAACGAGTAATTGTTACTTATACACACTGCAATCCACATGAGCCTTCACTTTAGATACCAAACCCCAGACTTCAGCAAAGTAGTACAGAGTGTAGTTTTTTTTCCTGGAAGATCAACATCTAAACAGACTGTAATACTTCCAGTTACTGTAACAGATGTCAGTCAGGTGATTTGAGTTTTATACTACACTTCACAGCAGGCATCTTACTGAAGGAAACAGCACAGTTAAGGAAAAGCTTTTAAGCCTCAGCTTATCTTAAAGCAGATGCTTAAATTCCAAGAGAATCAAGGCATGTGTGTGAGGGTAAGCACCTCTACCCGTCAAGAGCCTCTAACTCTGCTGGAAGATGACCTGTGGCAGGTCGTGGCTCAGAGGAATTGCCATTGATTTGTCAAGAACAGCCTGACCAAATGCAGAGGCCATGCATAGCAGCCACAGCTTAATGTCACTGCCCCTGCAAGATGCTGCATGTTCCTATTCCATTGTACATTCTACCCTCCCTAAACCTCATCAGGAAAAGCTTTTATTGAAAGCTAATTGTAATAGTTCATCTTAAAAATGGCTGAAACATCTCTCCTATGAGGATAGGCTGAGGGAAGTGGGATTGTTCAGCCTGGGGAAGAGAAGACTCTCTGAGGACCTTACAATTGCCTTCCAATACCTGAAGGGAACCCACAGGAAGGCTGAAGAGGGACTTTTTACAAGTGTCCACCGATAGGACAAGGAGAATGGATTTAAACTGAAGGAGAATAGGTTTAAATTGGATGTTAGGAAGAAATTCGTCACTACAAGGGTGGCAAGACTCTGGAATGGATTGTCCAGAGAGGCTGTGGATGCTCCCTCCCTGGAGGTGTTCAGGACCAGGTTGGATGGGGCCTTGAGTAACGTGGTCCAGTTGAGAGGTGTTCCTGCCCACAGCAGGGAGGTTGGATTAGAGGGTCTCTAAGCTCTCTTCCAGCTTAAGCTGTTCTATGGTTCTATGAAAGTTCTGCATTAAGCATGACTTGTGCAGGTAGGTGCTGTTGGAATTGAGCCACATACAATGTGATGGCAACTGTTGAATACCACACATGATATTGTGACAATATTAATGAAATCTCCTCCTGGCCCAAAGCGTTGTTATAAAGAGTCCCTCTTGGAGAGGAACACTCAAGATACTATTTTAACAGTTTCCATGACACTAAGTTCTGAAACAAGCCATCAAAAGCTTACCAAGCAGTCTCCCCTCACACAGATGCTGTAGGCATCTTTGTAGGAGCAGCGGGTGCCGTCGTGCACCATCCTCTTCATATACACCACGTCCCCTGTCTCCTTGGACTCGCAATACAAGTGGCACCTTTCCTTAGCTGGAAAATAAAATGACCCAAACGATGCATGCTCAGCTCTAGGAGTTCAGTTGCTGACTTTGTGAGCAGCACTTTCTGCAATGCTGCCTCTCTCCTCTTACATACATCACAGAGAGCAGTAGCATACCCCATAAATCATCAGTGCTTATCCCCTTTCAAAGACTGTGCCATCGTTTGGAAACTGCTGACTCACAAAGCACCCATATGTCATCATTAGGAGACCGTCTTAAATCTAACAGATCATTTACTATGATGGGCAGGCCTCTGTTTAAGCCTTTGGCAGATGGTGCAATCTGGCAGAGGTTTCCACAGTCTGCTACCTGTGAGAGATGGAGGTTTCTGCACCAGCTTCTCCTGCTTTGCACTTAACCCTGAGAAAAGTAAAACCATTTTGCCATTTAAAAGCAGCTGTCTGACACCGAGTCTGGCATCCAGTCTTCAGAGACAGTTGGATCATAGCTAGGCATAAAGTTAATTCTCATTCATTGCTGTACTTGTATTTATGATAGTTTAAGTCATTAAACAATACGAGATGTCTAAGAGACTAAGAAAAAACCCCTGTTTTTACTGCTTAGACATGCACAAACAGTCAGACAAGTGTAGCTCTTTCTCCTCATCTGTAACCCAAAATAAAACCAGCTGAAATGCCTGGTCAGTGGTTGGATCAAGCTGTATCCATCAGTGCACTTCATTTTACCCCTATCTCTTGCTGCCCCCTGCCATGTAAGAGGACACACTGTGCTTTCCTTGGCAGTGAAGAGCAAATGGCCTTTCTGTTAGATGAAACAAATAAAAGATTCTGCTATTTTAATGGGATTAAAACCAGGGACACTTGTTCCCATCATTTAAAACAGTAATGACCTTTGCATTATAGCAGTTCAATTAAAATAAATCTTCACAGGCCCTTTGCATTCCTCCCCCCCACAGTTCCACAGCCTCTGCCCTCTTTTCATAAAGTCCTTGTTACTGCTCTTGGTGTCCACATGGCCACTGGGTATTGGTACATCAGAGACCTTTGTTACTCCTCCTCAACAACGCGGAGACACCAAGCTAAAAATGCAGGGCCTAGATTGTTACAGCAGGTACTTTACTTTTCTTCTGCAGATTCTTAATGAGAAACTGTTAAGATGCTAATAATGACCAACCTGATGTATTTGGACAGATTAGAAACATTAAACTGTGCACAGAACACAGCCCTCCCACACGCACACGCCCTGCGTGCATACCCTTGGCACCCCAGGCATACCATACATTCACTGCACGCGATGGAAGGTCTGACTGGGTGCCAGCAGCTCTGCACAAGGGCTTTATTTTAGAGAGGGTTCTCTTCCCATTGCTCCATGGGAACAGCAAATGTGCAAGTGCCGTTAAATTGGGCCCTGTTAATTGCAAAGAATTATTTTCTTTTCATTTGCTGCTGCTGGGCACAGTAGAGGTGCAGGAGCATGGACGTGACCACATGCCTGTCTCTTCCCTGCTTCCCATGTGTTTCCTTCTCTTTTAATTGAGGCTGGGAACTAATAGCCAATGTCATTCTATAATGCTCTGGCAGATGCATGGCACAGGGGTATGTGAGCCCAGCCAGGGTTGGGAGATGGGGTGCTCAGGGAGCTTGGAGCAGGAGACAGGCCAGGGCACAACACGGCACCAGGGTGCTGAAGCACACACTGGGGTGTAGCCCAGCTTGGTGGGTTTTCTCTGGCCATGGGATGAGATGCTGCTCCCTGTTCCCATCACAAACACAATGTATCAGACACGTCCAGCTGAGCTGCATGTGGAGTGTACAGATTTATGTCACTTTTCAGCCATGGCTGCATTATCTGCACAAAGAATGCCCCTGATATGTCTTATCTTTACAAAAGGGGGCTTAAAATATATTAAGAGTTCAAGCACAAGCCACCCTCTGGCCTTGTTTCCACATAAAAGCTGCTCCCTCTAACGACCCTGCAAAGGTAAATGTAACTCTGAAGGTGGCTGCAGTTACACCACAGCTCTTTGGGAAACCAGCAGTGCCCAGCAATCAGTGCTCAGACATCAGTGAGCAGGTTTCTGATCCAGAAGCCATTGAATTTAACAGAGAAAAACATCTGATTAGTTTCTGTGGTATTTGCAGCTGACTGCTCCAAAGGCTAAATAGAAGCAAAGGTCCTGTGGGCCACAGCACTCAGCCCCTCTCCCTGTGCCAGCAAAGCTACTTCATGAAATTAAGCTGTGAGGCTGTGTCTGTGCCTCTCAAAATCCAGATTGCACAAGATGGCATGAGAAGAATGAGGGAACCCTGAGAACTGTTTGGGAAGAAAGTCAGGCAAATTAATTGCAAGGAATTTGCTATTAACTTCTGGCTGAGCATCTTCTCACTGGAATGCAAAATGATTAACCCAAAGTCACCCTTCCCCTCCCAAAAATGGGTGCCTGGCCGAGGACATCTTGGGTGCCTCCTCCCTGCCCCTTGCCAGGCTAACCCTGCCCTGAAGAACTTATTGTTCAAATGGGGCAACCAGGTTTAAAAACAGCAAGCAGCTCTCACTGCTGAAACGAGTTGAGAATCATTGTCCTCCACCTTTTTCTTTGGCAAAACTCCCAAACATGTTTCCAACAAAAGGTGGCAATAACCCAGCAACAGCCCTCGTGACCCTGATCAACCACTTGGACTTTCATGGGGGGCAAAGTAGAACCATTAAGAGGAAAATGAACAATTCTGTACTCAGAGGCAATTTCTGCTGGGATACCAAAACATCAGCCTGACTGTGCTAGTCCAGACCCAGCACTCACCCAACCCAGCATCTGGCAGCAGTGTTTGCAAGAAGAGGTAAGAACAAACATGACACTTTTTGCAGAATAGTACCCAAGTTTCTGGTAAACTGTAGCTTGGGGACTTCCTAAGCCATGATGGGAACTTGGTGTTTATCAGTTCTTGATGGATTATATTACTTTCAGTGATTTTAAAAAATAATTTAAAGAAACTTTCTGGCATCTGCAACTTCCTGTGGCAATGAATTCCAGCTTAATTTTATTCTGTGTGGAAAAGTACTTCCTCTTATTTAAGTCTGCTACCTGGCAATTTTATTTGATGTTTCCAGGCTTGTGTTATGAGCAATTGAAACATCAGTCTGTGTTTGGTCTCTTCATGCCACTCACAATTCTGTAACACTGTCTTTTTTAATCTAAATCATCACTTTTTCAGGCTGAAAAGTCCTAGTTTATCTAAACTCTACTCACTCAGAAGTCATTGCTTATCTTTGCTTTACTTGGGCCTTTCCAAGTTCAGCTGTGAGGTTTTTAGCAATGGGGGCAGCTGTGAGATGGGCACAACCTGAGCTACCCTGGTGGAGTGTTTAGAATGCAGGTACACAGAGGCAGGTCAGTGCTCTCCATCCCTCTCCCAACAGCTGCTGATGCTCTCCTAAAGCTGTTCCTTGCCCACTCACCTTTCTCTTCAGAGCCCACTTTGTGTACAACCCCACACACATACACACCACTTTTCTTCTCCATATCCATCATTGGCATTTATCAACACCAACTCCATTTGCCACATTCAGTGTCACAAGATCATAGAATGGTAAGGTTGGAAGGAGACCTCAAGGATCATCCAGTTCCAACCCCCTGCCATAGGCAGGGACACCTCCCACTAGCACAGGTCACTCAAGGCCTCGTCCAACCTGGCCTTGAACACCTCCAGGGAGGGAGCAGCCACAACCTCCCTGGGCAACCTGTGCCAGTGTCTCACCACCCTCACTGTAAAGAACTTCCTCCTAACATCTAATCTAAATCTTCCCTCTGCCAGTTCAAACCCATTGCCCCTCGTCCTGTCATTGCAAGATCTTATAAATAGTCCCTCCCCAGCCTTCCTGTAGGCCCCCTAGATGACAGCTCTTTTTAATTAGCCTGAGTAATTTTGTATGCCAGGCAATTTTTGCCACCTTGTTTGCTCCCCTTCCCTGCTCACAGCCACATGTGCTCAGCAGCATCCTGCTCCCGGCACCCATCCTTGTGGGGGACACAGTCACACGAAACCATTCCCTCTTAGCTCATAGTCACTCAGCTTAAGAGGAGCAGGGTCCAAAGCTTCTTGCTAATCCAAATCCCTGATTTGAATTGGATCTCTCACACGTTTACATACACTGATCCCCCCAGACAACTTGTAACAGACTCGTGAGGCATGACTTCCCCACAAGTTTCACCTTTACTTCTGTTTGCAACTGTTTCTGCTTTTCATAGGAAAAAGGGACTGCTCACCATCAACATGTTCATAGGGGAGCCAGTGGTGTTTGGTGTTCTGGTACTCAAAGTATGGATCCCACTGCCTGCACTGCTCCTCTCTGAAGTCTTCCAAGTCCTTAGGGCAGTCCTGAGTGTTGCACAGCTGGAACTCGTAGCTCGGCCCCACACACGTGCGGCCTCCGTTGGCAGGACTGTGGTGAGGGAGAGAAGCCCATGGTTAGTTTTGCTATCAATGCATTAATTATCTATCAAACCCTGTAAGGAGTGACTTAATTCCCAGTTGTGTCAGTAGGTACTTGATGAAGCCAGCAATGTATTTCTGACATAGGAAATATGTCCTTCCTTTAAGAACCTGCTGACACGATATAGCTCTTAAAAAGCAACCTCTGCAAATAGAGCCTCACACCACTTGATAAAGACAAGGAAAGCAATTTTCCTGGTGCAGCCCAGGAAAAGAAAGCACACACAGATGCAGCAACTCACTCACATTCATCCCCTATGCCAGCAGCACATCCACAGCCAGAGCCCAGCTCCATGATGCAGCCCCCAGGCAGATGTGCATCATCAAATCACTGTCAGACCTGGAATTGGAGTGGGCTTTGCACTCTCTTCCAGGAACAGAAAAGACATTTTTAATAGTACCTTAGGCCTGCCCTACATGAAAACAGAGTTTACAACTAAAACTGTGCCCACAATTATAAAGGTCACTTTCATGCTGCCAAAGTAATAAAGGCTGAAATTAGACCTGGTAAACTTTCTCTTAACAGAGCAATTTCCATCAGAACATGTTGCTTCCTACAGCTTGGTTTGGTTTTTTTTCTTTAATCAGTGATGAGATTATTTTTAACACTACTCAAGTTCAATCAGCACAAACTGAGAAAGTCAATGTTACAAATATTCTGCCAGGCAAAATCATTTAAATCTGACAATTGTTTCAGTTCTTGCTGTTAGGGTCTTGACATTTTGGGGCATGGCAATAAAACAGCAATAATGATACATGTCATAGTATTCATACACACCAGTCCCTGTTAGGTATGTTAGACTGCCAGTGTTACTGAAATTAAATCATTCTAGATGAGCCTCATGTAAGTTACTGAAACAAAACAATTTAATATCCTTAAAATTAACTTTGGGAAAGCTTTGTTCCAACTTGGAATGAAAACAGCTTGAAATTATTTTAAGGCTTTCACGTTGAAAGGTTCTAATAGATGAACTAAACAAATATTTTTACAATGCTATATACAATTTCTTTTTCTAAAATCCAGCAAACCATTGCCATTATTTCACACTCACATACTAAAAGATGACATACACAGGGCCCTAAACCTTTACTTATGCTTCTTGCAATAGTGTAAGAGCACTTTCAAGGTCCTTGTAACTGTACAACCAGCTTAATGGATGGATAAACAGAGAAATAAAGATGATTCATGACTTGCTCAGGGCCAAAAGTAGAATTGCTGACAACATGCACTATAGGTCAGATTTAACAAGCACTATTCAACACCTTTCACTGCATTCCTGCACTGGTAACTCAGTGAGGACTTGCACCATCCATTCACACCACATCAGACAAGCAGACAGGGGGGTACCAGTGCTTACTGTGGATTGTCACACTGCCGTGTCCTGTATTTCACCCCAGTGCCACAGGTCCGAGAACAAGAGCCAAACTTGCTCCATGCCCCCCAGTGCCCATCCTGCTTCAGGATGTCTGGTGTCAGCCAGATGCAGTGACCTTTAAAGCAATGCTAGAAGAGAAAATTAGATGTCAAAACAATGAGATGATTCTGTTCTCCATGAGAAGCTGTGGTACAACAGATTTCATTCAGGGCACAAATTCTGGGGTGGTTTTTTTCACCTCTCCAGCAGAAGACAGTGAGACTCACTGTCAGGTCATGCCCATGATCCCAAACTCACTCAGATTTTATATACTTGCCTATGTTAATTATGCACACATATGCTTGTGGCATTCAAATTCAAACTTTACAAGGGCATGTAGCACTTGGACAAGGGACAATGGCTTTAGATTAGAGCAGGGTAGAAATGGAAGAAATTCTTTACTATGAGGGTGGTGGAACAGTGGCACAGGTTGCCCAGGAAGGTGGTAAAGGCCCCATCCTTGGAGATATTCAAGGTCAGACTTGAGGGCCTGAGCAACCTGATCTAGCTGGGGATGTTTTTGCTCCAGGGGGGTTGGACTAGATGACCTTTAAAGGTCCCTACCAACCCAAACCATTCTGTGATTCTAAGTTTGTTAAACTGTTGCATTAGATTCTCTCATCACAAGCCTGCAGCTGTGGTTTCAACATAATGAATACATTTTCATTAAGGGAAATGGTGGAATCCAAAGGTAAAATTCTGCATGCAGTCATGTCAAGGAGCAGTGGCAAGAGCTGCCAGGCAGCACCATCCCTCCCAGCAGCTCCTAACTCAGCACACATACTCCTGCCATCGATGAGATCAGTAAAGTGGCACCAAATTAAAGCCAGCTCACGTTTTAGACATTAGTGATATTAAATATAGAACTCTCACAGTCTCCCTGGAAATCTCACACCAAACCTGACCAAACCACCAGGAAGCATTCATCAGGGAGCAGCCCTGCACAGTCCCATATCTGCACAATTCATCAGGCCCTAATAGGTTTTGTTTTTTCTTTTACTTGATTTTTAGTATACTCACTCTACAGAGGTTGAAACACCATTTGCTACAACCCCCAAACCTACAGGGTATGTACACATTTCTTTAGGAGCCTCCATAGTTTCAGTGCTGGGACTCTCTACTGTCTCCTCTCATTAGAGAGCCCAGTCAGGGCCTCCTCATCAATTTCTTTTTTCAATTTCCAAGTGTAAGGTCCTGCACCTGGGTAGGCACAATCCCAAGCACAGCTCCAGCCTGGGTGGTGAATGGCTGAGAGCAGCCCTGAAGAAAAGGACCTTGGGGTCTGGGTTGATGAAAAGCTCAAGATGAGGNCTCTCATCTCTGATTTTTTTTTTTTTTCTCATCTAAAGTCAGGCTGAATTCTTCTCAGGGAACACAGGTTCTAGCTCTTTCTAGTTTTATTTCTGCTTTCATAAAAGTCTGCTGATGAAGTGAGGGTGCTGGAAAATATTTCCAGGCCAAGAAACGACTTTGCTGGAGACGGTGGCAGTTTGTCTGCGTTAACGGTTACCGTCGGGATAAGCGCCGCGGCTCCGGCACGCAGATGGCTATAACAGCAAGTGCAATCAGTCACTTACTTGCCTTAGCATTCAAGTCAACAACAACAACATTTTACACAGCTTAACAAGCCTTGGAATGCAGGAATTTGGCAGGCGGCACGAGCTGAGCATATGGCTAAATGCATGCTGCCAGCAAAAACAAAATCAGAAGACATACAACAGGAGAGCCTTCCGAAGCGCAGAGCCATTAGCGAGCTGGAAGACAAATGTAAACGTGATGGATAATCATCAATAATGCTGAATTTAAAGAGAGAATCATTAGTAAAATGGTGACAAGACACAGTTTACTGATTCTCTAATCTGCTGGATGACTGTCTCTTTATGCTTGCGATTTATTCTGGTGTTCATTTGGTTGGACAGGAAGTAGGAAAGGGAGCAGAAATTAGGTTTCGACTCTTCGTTCTTTCTCAGGACTTCAAATATTCAAAGTCAAATCCTATGAAACAGATGAGTTACCACAAAGCCAATTATACCAATCCTGCTGCAGAGCTGTAATGGGCAGATTTCTCTTAGCTGTTTGACAGAACAAGAGATAATTTAGCAAAGCATGAAAGAAATGCAAAATGCTAATATGTCCTTTGCTTTCTTTGGTTCTGAAGCTCAGCACTGTACCCTTCAGGGACTGTTTACTTCTGGCCTTAGAGAGGCTTGTCTGAATGAACAGCCTGAGTCGTCAGGCCCTGTACAGCCCTGTTCAGAGATGCAGGGGAAGCTGTGATGCATCAGCTTGTCAATACGAATTTCAGCTGGGCCTGGGAGCAAATGAGATGTGACAGCTCCTGATTTGTTCTTGCTTAAACATTCTCTTATCAGGGCTCTGCATCCCTTAGGTGTAAGTTCCACAGCAATCACCAAATCAGTTTCAAGAGCCATGTAGTGTATGTTCATTATGTGCTGATCCAGGAGCCAGCACTCGGAATCCGTGGAGGAGAGCCATGTGATGTTGTGTTTTCCAATCTCTTTTCCCCATTTCAGCCAGGAACAGGGGGATGTGGGTTTGTAACAACCACTAAAAAAAAAACCCCACTTCGTTTGACACTGTGACTGGTCCCTGAACTGGAAGGCAAACTGGAAAAGTGTTGTTGACTTTGCTGTGCAAAGGAAAGAGCAGCACTGCTCTTTACTGGAGAAGCTGGTCATATGCAGATTGTTGGGGAGCTGAGGCAGAGCTATTAGGAGGCAGGCATTTGTGTAAAGTGAGTCATCCCCAGCTCTGCCTTTTTGTTTGTGGATTAAAAAGAGCCTATGTACAACAAAATGATCCAGAATTGAGTCTTATTCTATGCAGACCCATGCAAGAAAACTTGTGAGAAGGTAAAAGCAGAGACGGAGCAGTGTCCGGTGTAATAAGGGAAGCTAGAGCCAAGCCTTCCTATTGCTTCTACATTAACTACATAATGAGGTGGAAAAGAGCCAGTTTCAACTACTATTCCCTTCATAAACAGGGGCTTTAATTTAAAGAGCAAAGTATATTAAAACAATTGTGACTTTTAAGGGAGGAAAAGAACCCTGGGTAAATGTAAGTGGAAGACAAGATGACTTCTCGCAGTCTCGCCTATTTTTCTGGCAAACAGGACAGTCCAAAACAAGTGCAATTTCCAGGAGAGGAAGCTTAAATATCTTGCAGTAAAACATTCCACTGCTGTTTTCAGCAGTTCTTTGAAACAACTGCTGTGGATGCCAAAAAAAGGAGCCAGTGTATTCATGTGGGCTTCGTGCATCTGCGAGTTAATGTTCCAAGAAAAGACTTACAGGTCTCATGTGGGGATCTCTGCCTATTTCACATGGGGCAGCAACTGGCAGCTCTCCTATCTCCTACCATGACACCCTCATTATCTACCAGCTACTGCATCATGGTGGTGGCCCTCAGCTCTCCCTGCTCTCCTGAGGTCATACCAGGAAAGGATTACTTATTCATTTGTGTTTCCCATCACACGCAGGCTGGCCTGCTCTGCTCCCATCTGTTGGAGAATAATTAGTTGCAAGGGATAAACTGAAATCTCTAACACTAAAGTCTCTACCCTGAGCCAGTTAAAGTTTCTTCAGTAGAGAATCAAGTACTCTCACTGTTTCTGTGGTGACTAACACAGCACACACTCACCCATCTGTCTCCTGTCTCTGTGAGAAGCTGAGGTCAGCTTTCTCAGTGGGAAGTTATTTGAGCACACATTAGTGTTTTCAGAAACCTTTTTTCTTGGTCCATTTTGATTCTCAATGCTATTTATTTATTTCAGTATTTAATCATCCCCTTTCTCTCTTGGCAGACTTTTTAAAAAAAAAAAAAAAAATCATTCCAAGTTTGCCTCAGTTCATCTCATCAGTGTGGTGCAAGGAGGGAGACCACCTGCTAGGTTCATGTAAATCAAACCCAAGAGCAACATCAGCTCAGCTGGCAGGGGCTGATACCAGGCTCTTACCTCTCTCAAGGAAAAGAAAGAAAGGAGGCTCAGGCAGCACAAACTTGTGCGTTAGTCACTGCAGCAAGCAGATGGACCTGAGCATGCAATCTCCTTGCCTGAATGGCTTCAGGTTTTATTTCTGTCCTGCAGAGAGCAGTTAGCTACTTCAGCCAATAGAAATGTCACCCCAGAAGAGTAACAGTTTGAAAAAGTGGAACAACAAAACCTGATCATATTATTTCTGAAGGTCCCCTGGCTTCAGAAGCCCGAGGCTAACAGTGGTGCTGACAGCCCTGTACACAAGTAAATAAATTATCAGCTGAAAGCATATGTTTTCTTTTAATCCACAGAAAGCTATGCAGAGTGAGTTATGCCTCATCTGCATGGGGTACCATAGCAATTTATGGAGTGTCTGTGACTTCACAGCAAGGCTCTGACCCTCCATGTGCTTAACTTCACACACTGGAGTTATTTTAGGGCAGTTCATGTGACCATTCAGACTCAGAGGTAGTCACAAGCTGCTGCACCATTAAAGCTTCACAAAATCCACAGACTCTTCCCTCTTGCTCTTGGAAAGTCAATCCAGTTTTCAAAAAGCAGGCCAGGAGCAATAGAAAATATTCCCTATCCTTATGTATTCTATCTAAGCAGTAGCTTTCTTCTCTGGCTGGGAAGCTCCACGAGAATTTTAGGTTTTTTTTTAAATCCCTAAACCCAGCAAAATCTGTTTGCTGCCAATTAACATAATGGTTGTTCAGTATCTTCCTTTGCACAAGGAGACTTAGTGAAACCTTTGGGAAATGGCAGAACCTCACTCTTTTGGCAAGTTACTTCAACCAACGACATGCACAGAGGAATTGCATACATTTACATACATTTACTTGCACACACAGATGTGTCTATATGCAGGTACATAGGAAGAAGTTCTTTATAGTGAGGGTGCTGAAACACTGGCACAGATTGCCCAGGGAGGCTGGGAATCACAGAACGTGAGCAAAGATCACATTCTGTGATTCTGTGATCCACAAGCTCCCTGGAGGTGTTCAAGGCCAGGCTGGATGAGGCCTTGAGTGACCTGCCCATGGCGGGGGGCTGGAACTGGACGAGCTTTGAGGTCCCTTCCAACCTAAAGTATTCTATGATTCTATATGCAGGTATGCATATACACACACATAGAGACAGCATTGGAAGCCCTAATCTACCTTCCACTTCAGAGGGTCAGTGCCCAGGTCCAAGACACAGCCTGGCCATGAACAGACACAGTCCTTATCAGCGTGACTGCTGAAACTGTGTTACAGATCTTGTGTCTGCCCAAGGTGTTCTTGCTGCTTGATCTTCAGCTAGGGAGGAGGCAGCTGGACTGTATTCTCCTCAATAGCATGTGCTAATCTGGGGGAGTGAAGAGACCAGTTGTCAGTTATCTGAACGCCAGGCTGAGGTGAGAACATCTACACACCATACGCTGCGTTCGTCTCCCGAACATCGCTTTCATTTCTGGCATTCGGTCCCCTCAGCTGCTGCAAAGCCAGGATGTTTCTTTGACACATCAGCAGTGTTGTGATTGGTTTGAGCTTAAAATAGGCCCTGGGAATTAGTGGTATGAAATGATGAAAGCTGCGAGTCTCTAAAGCGGGAAACAAATGGATCTTTTTGAATCAACATCTTTAATTGCTTATGTGTCTGTTCTCTTCTGGCGTTATTCCAGAGACGACAGTGGATCAAGTTTGAAGCAATTCTCCTCTTTCTCATGTGCTGATGAGGTATCATGGGAGATAAGTCTTAAAGGAGGCTGCCACAATGCAAGCTAGTCCCAGCTTTGGGCAATAAATGCATTTTGCTGCCCCCAATCTTTTGGGTAAGTTTTTGGTATTGTCCAAATTGTTGGAGAGAGTGAACGGGGCAAGGCCAAATCAAAGGCAGGGATGAAAAAGTAAGGATCAGATAGAAAAGCACAGATCTGATGTGTCTGTATTAAAAACACCAACACCTAATAAAGACACTGGTCAAATGCTGAGCTGGGATGCACAAAGTCAGTTGTATAACCTTCATCACTCACGCTGCTTAAAAAAACCCACAAGGTTTAGCTCCGACTGCTGAGCCTTATCTAACAAAACACTTTTCATTTTCTATCATTTTCTCAGGTCCTCCTGGAAGGTTTCAATAACTTTATTTATCAAAAAAGAACTGGGTCAGCTCCTCTGGGAATACAACAGTCATAGTCCTATCATCTACTGAAACTTCAGAATGTGCACAATGTGCATCTCCACTGAACTAAAAAAGCCCTGGCTGTCTGCAGGCTTTGCTGAAGCCTTGGATCCCAAGTTTCAGTCCAGAGAAAATTTTTACAGCTGAGTTGCATAACATCCTGACAAACTGTTTATAATGGAAGCACTGACAGATCCTTAACTGTATGCTTACAAATTCTAGGTGGTGGGTTTTGTTTTTTTTTTTTCCTTCTCATTTCTGTTCAAATAGTAAGATGAATGAATGGCTTGGGGAAAAGGGTGATGCAACAAATTGGAATGGAACTGTATTTTTCTGGGGGTTTCATGAATATTTTTAATGCAAAACTCAGGATATAAAAAAATGAATCCAAAGAAACTGCATAAAATTTTGGATTGTAATTTTAAATAAATATACATATATGAGTTTTTTATAACAAGAGGAAAAAAAAGCTGTTAGAAGAGGAATAATCTAAAGCAAAGAAAACCAGTGGGGAGTGGTTTCTGTAGAGCCTGGGAATTAATTTAGCATTATATTATGTTTTCATAAAACCCCCTAACATTTCAAGCCATAACAGCAGCTGCTTATCCAGTTCATTTATCACATAAATGATGTCATCCACTGGGCTTTACAAAACATCTTTCCAAGTAGCAACGTCTTCCTCTCCCCCTCAGTTACTGCATCCAAAGCCCAGGGAAGCCAGAGTTTTTCAGCAGACATCAAAGGACTCGCAGTTCAGATACACTATGAGCACAGTGTGACCTCCACAGAAGGACAGCTGAGATCTAGGGCAGGTCCAACGTGGTGGCTGAAGGGTCAAAGCTGTTCGGCCCTTGCCACCTCACACCTTCCCTCCACAGTTCCCTATGTCTCCCTTGACTCCCATCAAACCAGCAAATCCACCTCCACAAATCTGCCCTTCTCTCTTCACAGCCCCTCTCTGCCGTCATGTTGGCTCTCCCTAGCTGGCACTCAACTCCCACATCCATCCTTTCCCTCAGGGCAGCCAACAGTGGCCTTAGCTTGGCTGTCATCTTCAGGACATCACTGCTTTCTGTACCCCCACAAGGAGAACGGCAGTCAGCGTTACTACAACATCACTGACACAAACATAACCTCCTTGACCTCGCAAGAGTCACAGGCAAGTGGAAATTTCCCCATGTTGGGCTCTGTCACAGAGTTGCTAAGAAGCACAGAACAATCTCCAGATACTTCCACGACTTCACCTATGGATGGGATTTTGTGGTCACAGAGCTGCCGTGCAGGACACATCAGCCCTGGTCCCTGCCTCCTCCTCTCACGCTGCTCAGCTGCCTTCCTTGCATTCATGAGTTTGACCCACATCCGAGTGCACTTCAGGTCCTCAAGATAGGCTCCCTCCTGCCCTGCTTGACTTCAAGGGGAACATCCCCAACCTCACACAAACAGAGGTGGAGAGAGCTGAGCAGGTGTGTGCAGGCAGCCCCTCTCACCTTCCCTGGCGCGCACATGGTCCCGTCCAGCGGAGGCCCTTTCTTTGTCTTGCAGAAGTAGGGGTTCTCGGGGTGGCTGCACCACAGCTGCTTGCAGGGATCAAACGTACGGAACTGAAACACAAGAAAAGGCAGAGTGGGCTATGCTGCTAGGCAGCTCCCACTGGAAACTGCAGCAGCACCGTGGGGTCTTTCCCTCCCCAGCTGTAAAATGCCAGCTGTTAGCACTGATTCCTGAGGACCCCTCTGGCGTCTGGGGACTGAGCATATCTGAGCTTTCCTGTAAAGCCATCAGCGACTCTGTGGTGAGATCCCACCTATATTCCACACAATCATGTTGGGCAAAAGTAGTTCTGTACTAGTGGCCAAAGGCAGACTGGGTGAGGGAGAAACCAGTTCCCACGCAGAGTTAAGACACACACCTCCTTTTCTTACAGCTTCTCCAAATGCTGCTGCTTCATTTGCAAAGCAAAACGAAAAACCCTTGAGGACTCGTGGAAGAAGGAAATGAGCTGCTGAGACTGTAGCTCAGCTGTTGCAGATACCTTCTTAGCAAGATGGGATTTTGAGCCCAGGATCCTGATCCAATGAATAAATAAGCATTTTACCTGCTTTGTAAGAGCTTGGACAGGAGAGGATGAGAACCACCCATCACACAACATCCTGACACATGATGTCTGCACTTGAGTTTGGCTGTTCTGAACAAAAAAGAACATAAAGCCTCTGTCTCCCAGGGTCTAGAGAACAGCTGTAAGAAAAGACTCCCTTTGGCCAGGACATTCTTCCAAGGCAGCATGAGCGGGAATTGTGGTAGGATACAATACTACAGCTGATGCTTTAAAGGTTCTCATCCACTGTCTAGAGACACTGCTAGGCACACATATTCCTGCAGATGGGAATGAAAGCAGAACTGTTATGTATTAGCAGCTGCCACACCAGCTGAAAACATCTCTTTCCATTTAATATTTTGTCCTACTTGTGGAGCTGGAGGTAGGAGGTACAGCTCTGCTGCAGAAGACTCTGCTTTCTGAGGACAGTCCACTGAGAACTGCAGTAATCTTGACCTGTTTTAAATTTAGACTTTGTCTCTTGTTTTGCTGGTAGAAGAGAGCCAACCATATCATCAAGAGTCCTTGCAAGTTGCTCTGCTTACTGTCACGCTTATTTTCTCATGCTAGACTTCAAAATGCATCACACTTTCCATAAAATTGGATCATGAAAGCATAATGTCCCACGTTGGCACTACAAGATATGCCACCAAATCCATCTCCTGCACATCTGGGTGGGAATGTTTTAGCAAAACAACTAGCTGCCAGCAACAGGAGGCTCAATATTGCTGCAACCTTGTTTGCTCAAAGTCTAGAGCTGTAATTTCTGTCCCTCCAGCTTAAAACCCAAACCAAATCCAAACCAACTAAACAAAAACCAAAGAAGAAAAACCCAACCAAAGAAAAAAAAAAACAAACCAACCAAACAAACCAAACCAAACTCCAGACCAAAACAGAGATAATATATTTGTCGACATTCAGTTGTTATTCCTTGCGGGCTTGACCACACTGTCCCTGTAAGGACATTTCAGAGACACAACACTCCAGTGCTGAGAAACAGCAGGAGCGAAGGTGAAGTACTCACAGCTGTGCACATCATGTAGCCCAAACCAAAATCGAAGCGGCACTGCTCATTCATGGAGTAGTGAATTCCTGGCAGCTGGGGCAGGGACGGCCAGTCGTGCTCGAAGGGATCATCACGCAGGCAGTCATAGGAACTGCAACAGGCAGAAGTTGGAGGAACAGCTGTGAGGCTTGCAGAGTGTTTGTGCTTCCCCTGCCTTTTTGTTCCAAACAAACCGAGCCTGCTCTTTCTGAAACGCTGCTAACATTGCAGTTGTGCTCACAGTAACTTTACCACCTTCTATCCACTTTTCATGGATTCTATACATATTTTTTTCTGAAGTCCTTCCTTTGTAATTTCCATTTAGCTTCCAGGTAAATTCCTATCAGTCCCCAGGCTCCTTATGTGAAAGGAAATCAAAGGAAGAACTCACAGGAGACCAAGAAGAAAAGAAAGTTTAATTGATTTTCCATTTGTGGAATTTCTAACTGCACACAACTGTCTTTCAAGTCAAGTTTTGAAAGCAGAGGGCAGGGTACCCATCCCAGATTACCACTAAGCTGCAGTGTTCCTGTATCCTTGCAGTGACTCATTTACAAATGGCTACTTTCCTGGCTGCATTAAACACTCAAGTTTGTGTCCTCTCTCTATTTCTCCTGATAGCTCTCATCTCCAAAGTTTCCTCTCTGTGTGATGAATATGGGAGCTTCACAAACAGTGAGAACAGCCAGCAGCATAACAGAATCACCTCTAAGTTGTGAGGAGGACAGAGGACTGACACTAACATCAGTGAATGGTTAACAGTGCAATCAGTGGTTAATTCTCCAGACCAGCATGGTCCACAGTATGTCTGAAATGTCTCAGAGTTATTTAACAGACATGAGGACACCATACACAAGTCTCTTCTGGCAATCATTCAGGTTGCCTTGAAGATACCAATTGCTGGGAGGAGACTTTTGAGGTTAGATTTACTTCAAAGCAAACCATCGTTCTGCTTTGTTATAAGGTACTCAAATACAGCTGGTATTTAAAGGAATGCAAAGCAGCCCTCTAGGCCAGATGATTTTTATTTAATGGCTGAAGTTCTAAAGGATTTTGCTAATTGAAGCACACTTCCCTCACAGCATTTTTATTCCTTATTGTCATAGCTAAGGTATCTAATAAAAATATTGACTCATTTACTTCATGCATTTTGCTGCATTTATTCCCATTCATTTACAGATTTTCCTGGGTATCCTGGCACTTTCCCCATGTTTTTTCCACACAACTTGCATATAATAAGGAAAATATTTTTTTCTCTAGTGAGCAAAAATATGGTCATAAACATCAGAGTTAGTCAGGGAACTCCAGTGCATGTCTAGTTCCCAAAGTGTCAGGTTCAAAGGGAAGGCAATGGACATGGATGAAGCCATTTCATTTCAGTAGTTTTTGCATTTAGGATATTTACAGGAAAACAACGAAAGAATGAATTCTAGAATCATGCTCTTTAGATTTCTCTTCGAGTAAAAAAAGCCCTGAGCACCTTAAGAGCAGATTTTCCTATTTAGGCAGCACCATCATAAGCAACAGGTGCCCCTTGAAGCCAAAACTGGTATCTGTGAGATAGACACCATGCTGCTGGGCAGCAAGGGCACTTCTCCAGCTAGCGGTTACTTTAGGGGGGAAGGAAAGTTAGCCATGGGATTCATCATGGTATCTTCTCATAACCCCTGAGAGGACAGCATATATACTGGAAATGGATAGATGGAAATGAGAACTACTAAAACTGTCAGAAATCAAACTAGTTGAGAACTTGCATTATTATCTGCAGCTGACGTGAAAGCTTCTCCTTCCAAACAGGATGGGAGGCATTCTTTGTTTCATTCATCCCCACCGGAATAGCTAACAAAAGGATAAGGCACAAAAGCCAGGTGCAGAACTGTTCTGACACCCTTCTGAACCAAGGGAGGGAGACTGCTTAACAGCTACTCACTGGAGGTATCGATTCAGCTCCTGCTGGCTGCAACGAGACCAGTGGAAGCGATGAAACGCAGCTTGCACGAGGGGGGCCATGATGCTCCCCAGGCGGACTTCATCCCCACACCTGTTCCCTTGGCCATCGTGCTCCATGCCTAAACTGCCCCACACAGGAGAAAGAAGCACAGTTAGGTGAACTCCGAGTGCCCAAGTCCTTCTGCATCCCAAATGCCACCAGTGGTTGATTGCAATGAGGTTCTTAAGTCCCACGACCCTTGTCCACATGAGTAAAGCCATAAGAAATAAGAGATGGTGAGTCTGAAGCCAGCAACCTGCAGGAACTCCCACACAGGAGCATTGACCCTTGAGAGTACTTAGAATCATAGCATGGTAAGGTTGGAAGGGACCTCAAGGATCATCCAGTTCCAACCCCCCAACATAGGCAGGGACCCCTCCCACTAGCACAGGTCACTCAAGGCCTCCTCCAACCTGGCCTCGAACACCTCCAGGGAGGGAGCAGCCACAAGCTCCCTGGGCAACCTGTGCCAGTGTCTCACCACCCTCACTGCAAACAACTTCCTCCCAACACCCAGTCTAAATCTCCCCTCTGCCAGTTCAAACCCATTGCCCCTTGTCCTGGCATTGCAAGACCTTGTCAATAGTCCCTCCCCAGCCTTCCTGTAGGCCTCCTTCAGATACTGGAAGGCTACTATAAAATACTTTCATGTGATTATCTTAATCCACTTTCAAAGCAGACTAAAAAGGCCTTCTTTGGACTTCTCCACACATCCACATTTGTGAATTACCACGCCTAAATCACTCCATTTCTGGATTAAGGACCTAGTTCACCCTCCAGGAGTACAGAATCACAGAATGGTTTGGGGTGGAAGGGACCTCCAAAACTCATCCAGTCCAGCCCCCTCTGCAGTCAGCAGGGACATCCTCCACTAGATCAGGTTGCCCAGAGCCCTATTGAGCCTCCCCTTGAATATCTCCAGGGATGGGGCCACAACCACCTCCCTTGGGAACCTGTTCCAGTGTTCCACCACCCTCCTGGTAAAGAACCTCTTCCTTACATCCAAAGATGTTCGGAGAAATTTATTCACACTCCACTCTGAAGGAATTCAGGAGTTTATCTAACTTTTTAAAAAAACCACACTGTAGCTTAAATTGCAGTAATCTGCAACTGCAGACATGTCCCTTGCATGGAAATAAAAAGATGTCACACTGCAAGACAGTTTAAACAAGTTCCTGATACTGTCCAGCAGCAATTTCACATTGTTTAAACGTGAAAGAGCCTAGAAAGCATTGGGTGCTCTCTGGAAAATTACCCCAAGTGACAGACATTTAAAAATTTCTTTGAGGCCTTATCACAAACCTGTTTTCTCCTTTCCTTTGTTAGTGTTTAGCTTTTTTAAACAAGCACTGTTTGACTGAAATGGGCAATATCTGTCCACAATCTAAGCCAAATTAACAGCCTGAGCCTGAGTATGATTTGAGGGATTACAAACAGTCTTCAGTGTTATTCTTTTTAAGGTCCCCATGTTTTCTTTTTAATCCTAATGCAAAAATTCTGGAATCCAGTATCATTTGGATATCAATGCTGGGTCCCTGTCTAAGTAAGACACATTTAGAGTAATTTCAATAACCTTTGGCAAATATTTTCTTCAAAGCTCTTAATAATTCTGATACAACAAAGAAAAAGGCTCTGCAGGCTTTCTCAGGGAAAACAGAGTAGATTTGAAACTGTTCAGAAAGAGCCTTCTGGGGACTGCTGTTCTACCAAAGAGAAGATGGGAAATCAGTGGGAGGTCTCTGCAAGCAGGGAAACTACAACGCCCCAGGAGAAACCAAAGCTCTGATAACTGCTGCCCAGTCATTGGTTCTAATCACATCAATAAGCTGAATAATTGCATTTTTAATATGAAATATGTAGAGCAGTTGTAACCTCAGTGCTTGGCACCTCGCTTCTGTAGTGGTTTCAGAGTTCTCCCACACACACACTAGATTAAACCAGACTAACTCAGCCAGCTGGAAGTTAAGAAATGAAGCTTTATATTTACAGCTGCCACAGTTTACAATCAGATACATACACAATGTATTACAGATACTTACAACTATAGACAGTAATATACAAGTTAAAAGTAATACAGAAATACAAGACCCCTCCCAGCAGCCAGAGTGCCCAGGAGGGGCTCCCAACCACCCTTCCACCTTCTTTCCACCCCCTCTCTTATCTCAGAATCTCCCTTATGTGCAGGGTGATCTGGAAGGGTCAGCAAGAGGTGTTAGAAGCAGAATGATTAGTTGGTAAATTTGCAGGTTCAGGCAGAAGAGCTACTAGGGCAACATCCAGGCAGACACTGTCTTACCTGTGTTTGTGCCCTTGTTTTCATACATCCCAGCAGAATGAATGGGTAATACAGACATCACTATATTTTTCTTTTCACAGCCAATACTCTAATTTCTCTCATTAAAATACTCCAATCAGCCTCAAACCAGCACAGCTTCTCTCCAGCATTGTATCCTTTGGCAGCAGTAACACACACAGACCACGTGCTTGTTTAACAGGGATTGCTTTCAAGTGTGTTCCACTGACTCAAAGCATTCATATTTCAGGATTACAAGTACTTTATGTTTCCACCAGGAGACTATAATACATCATCCAATCCACTCTCACAGCAGCCATGAAAGGTATTTTGCTATTAGTTCTTTTTTCCACTTGAAAAAATACAAAGCTTAGTTAAGATCATAAAGAAAGCTTTGAGGAAGCTGAGACCTAAAGCCAGAGCTAACCTCGAACATGGTTTCTGAGCATGAACTGCATCTTTCTAACCTCCTTGGTATTTGTCAGCACCAATGACATTTGAAGGTAGGACACAGGACATCCACAGCTTTACTTACACATGTCCAGTCTCATGAGCCACCACAAAGGCAGATGAAAAACCATCTTCATGGTTCAGAGTGCAGCTTCGAACAGGGTGACACATTCCAGTGACTGGAGCATAGCCTGTGAGAAACACCAAGTGTTCCAGAAAATGAACAAGTGTGGGGAGCTGTGTGCTGAGAAGCTTCAGGACAAACACCTGCCTTCTCTTGTGACACAAACATGGCTGAAGCAGCCCTCTTAGAATCATAGAATCAAACAGTTTGGAAGAAACCTCCAAGCTCATCCAGCCCAACCTAGCACCTAGCCCTAGCCAGTCAACCAGACCATGGCACTAAGTGCCCCATCCAGGCTTTGCTTCAACACCTCCAGGGACAGTGACTCCACCACCTCCTTGGGCAGCCCATTCCAATGCCAATCACTCTCTCTGGCAACAACTTCCTCCTAACATCCAGCCTAGACCTCCCCTGGCACAGCTTGAGGCTGTGTCCCCTTGTTCTGTTGCTGATTGTCTGGCAGAAGAGCCCAACCCCAGCTGGCTGCAACCTCCCTTCAGGTAGCTGCAGAGAGCAATGAGGTCTGCCCTGAGCCTCCTCTTCTGCAGGCTGCACACCCCCAGCTCCCTCAGCCTCTCCTCACAGGGCTGTGCTCCAGGCCCCTCGCCAGCCTTGGTGTCTTTCTCTAGACACCTTCCAGCACCTCAACATCTCTCTTGAATTGAGGGGTCCAGAACTGGGCACAGTACTCAAGGTGTGGCCTGACCAGTGCTGACTGGCCTCTGTCCCATAACATTTAATAATATGCTTCCTTGTCTATGAAACAGATTAAATCAACCTATTGAACAAATTAAAACTACATTCCTGGCTCAGCAAGATAACTGCTGTCACTTCTAGATGCAATAGGCAATTGCCTTCTCTTAAAGCATGAGACAGCAGGGCAAAAGCACACCACATGCAGTCTTACAGCTCACAAGGAGCTCTCAGAGAGTGTGTGAGCAAAGCTTCAGCCCTCTGCTGACAGATCCCAGCAGTTTCCCAAAAGCAATGGGAAAGTTCTGAGGTTTATCTCCACTGAGCAAACCTGGTCTCACAGAAAGCAGAGTAAGAAGGAAAGCACTTGTCCTGCTCTTCTAGACCACTCTGTAACAACATTTCTTGGCAATCCTGTTTGAACACAGTAAAAACTTTGGAGACTTTTAAAATGCAAAATCTATTCTTTAATCTTTGGGCATTTTCAGGGCTGTTTACATAGGGATCCCATTTTCTTGGCTTCAGCTAGAGAAAAGGAATATTCCAATAAATAATCATAGAATCAGTCAGGGTTGGAAGGGACCACAAGGATTACCTAGTTCCAACCCCCCTGCCATGGGCAAGGACACCTCACGCTCTAGATCAGGCTGTCCAGAGCCTCATCCAGCCTGGCCTTAAACACCTCCAGGGACAGGGCCTCAACCACCTCCCTGGGCAACACATTCCAGGCTCTCATCCCCTTCATGCTGAAGAACTTTTTCCTACCATCCAGTCTGACTCTACCCATTTCTAGCTGTGCTCCATTCCCCCCAGTCCTATCACTACCTGACAGCCTAAAAAGTCCCTCCCCAGCTTTCTTGTAGCCCCCCTTAAGATACTGCAAGGCCACAATAAGGTCACCTTGAAGCCTTCTCCTCTCCAGACTGAACATAGGAGAGGTGCTCCAGCCCTCTGATCACCCCACCACTAGGAAAGGATAAGTGAAGCAGTTACAACTGAAAATGGCCCCATGCAGAGCTCTCAGGGAAAGAAAACATTGCGCACAAGTAAGCAGAAGACACCCAATTAAACTTTGCATGACTAGCCTTGGTAAGTGAGAGACACGAATGCAACCCACAACCTGCTGCACATCTTACCTTGCATGCCAGATGGACCAAAGTCCTGCCTGGTGAGGAAGATGGCATGGTCGTGGTACTCCGCATGCCCCGAGTCCGGTTTCTGTTGGAGGTAAGCCCAGCGGCACACGTTCTCCAGGCTCTGAGAGGGGTTCCCAATCTCTATCAGACTCATGGACTGGGCATGTGCAGGGAAAAAAAACAACACACCAATAGAGAGTTATTAAAAGCTTGGGCAATTTTCTCCCCAGCTTGTTCAACCACTTGACCAAACTTCCCATCTCCATTAAAAGTCTGTTTTTATAATAGAGACAATTACACTTCAGAAACAGATTTTACTGGATTGAAAAAGCAAGAGAGGAGCTGAAGTTCGTGGTTAGATTCAATGCAATTTCCACATTTCATGAGGTCTGGGATACAGCAAAAGAAAAATAGAATGGAAGAAAAAATACAAAGATGGTGAGGGTGTGGAAAGGGACTGTTTCCAAAGGCCTGTAACAGTTTGAAATGCGAGAAGAGTAGACTTAGATTGGATGCGAGGAACAAGTTCTGCACTATCAGGGTAGTGGAACACTGCAATAGGTCCCATCCCAGGAGATATTTAAGGTCAGGCTTGACAAGGTTCTGAGCAACCTGATTTAGTGGAGGATGTAGGGGGGCTTGGACTAGATGACCTTTGGAGGCCCCTTCCAACCCAACCCATTCTAAGATTCTATTTCAATTACAAAGCTGTATTGTGCACTGTACACACTGGATGCTATTATTTCTATGCCATCCTGGTACCAGCTTCCACCATCACTTCCAATCTGGATATACAGTTTCTGATGGAGCTCTGTGCCTCTGTTGGAAGTGTAGCAGCTCCTGGCCACCAAAAACTAACCCAGCATGGGAAAGGGTGATGCTGAACAGTCAAGGGAAGCAAATGGCAGCAAGAGCAGATGGCCAGCACCCAGCCCTGGCTCATCAGCCACTTTTATAATGAAATGCAGCTGTTAGGGATGTTTTGTCAGACCTCTGACCATTACTGGATGCTCTGCCAGTGCAAAAGCTAAGTTTACTTTTTTCAGCTGTATTTTGATCACTACTTTCAGAAATGGACTTTCCCAAGGTCTGCCTTTTGAACTGCACTTTCTTTATCCCATTCTATCCCAGGCTATGAGAGTTGGGGCTCTTCAGCCTGGACAAGAGAAGGCTTCAAAGGAGACCTGGTAGTGGCCTTCCAGGATCTGAAGGGGGCCTAAAGGAGGGCTGGGGAGGGACCCTTTACAAGGTCTTGTAATGACAGGATGAGGAGGAATGGGTTTGAACTGGCAGAGAGGAGATTTAGACTGGATGTTGGGAAGAAGTTCTTTGCAGTGAAGGTGGTAAGACACTGGCACAGGTTGCCCAGGGAGGTTGTGGCTGCTCCCTGCCTGGAGATGTTCAAGGTGTTCTAGTGGGAGGTGTCCCTGCTAATGCCAGGGGGGTGGAACTAGATGATCCTTGAGGTCCCTTCTAACCTAAACCATTCTATATCTGAAGATCACTCCAAAGGCAGCACTTCCCATCTGTGGTACATCATTCTTCTCAGGAACTGTACATTACATGGGTGGTGCAGCAACATGGCTCAGTCGACTCAAATGAGCTCAGGTTTGTTAGGTGTGATGCAAAGGACAATTTTCTTCAAGAAAAAAGATAAAAGTATTTTAAAATCCTCCTACTACATTTGCCTTTTCTTGTAATAGTACCATCTGAAGAACTCCCAGATAATTCTACTTAAGACTTAGGAAATCTCACTGTATGTGGGATGCTATCAAATGTATAACTAAGTGACCCATCCTGGGCTTTCCAGGATTCATAAGAACTACCCTGGCTTTTCATTTGCAAAAATTGTATCACCATGACAACAATGTAATCATAACACAAACCACCAGGATTTAGATGTTATACTGTACTGCATGCATTTGTCATTCCAGAACACTTGAAGTAGAGCAAAACGTAGCCTGGGCCAAAAATAAGAGAGAAGTTATATAGTGAGTGTTTAAATACAGCTCTGTTTGACATGTTCTCTGATTGAGTGCATGAGTATTGACTACATGAAAAAGAAAATCCTCACACAAAATCCTCTGGTGGAAGAACAACTGGAATTGATAAAAGAAGTGACTGCCAAACTGAGGTCTGATTTTGGCAAAATTGGGATATTACAGTTCTGCAAATGTTCAGAAAAACAAATTAATAAACCAAATAGAGGCACAGTTTGGACTCTGATACTGCTGTGGAATGAAAGAAGTTGTCATATAATCCCGTGCTGGATCGTAGTGCTTCCAGCCATAATTCCCTTGGAAACTGAACTAATAACCCTATTTAAATCGTGGGGCACTTGTGGTGCCTTTATTGCATCTTTGTCCATCTGTAAGAACAGACTTAAATAAACTTGGGAGTGACTATTACAGAGCAAAATCTTCAGGCTAAAATCCTATTCAGTTAAACAAGGTTTGACCATCGTTGAGGTATTTAATAACATCTCTGGGTAGTAAAACAAAACCAAACACAAAACCCCTCCTATCTACATCATCTCTGCCTTGTTCTCATTTCTCCAAAGCTTCACAAAAGAAATCAATCCTTTCAAGGAGCTCAGTGAGAAATCTTACAGAAGATTCAAAAAAGCAAAGAATGTTGTAAAATGAAGATGAGAAATGTCACCATTTGTATCGTTTGCTAATAGTTCTTTGCCTGATATTGATCTCCTGTATGTTCCAGCAAATGAAAATCATCACATCTTACAAGCTGCATCGATCAGAAAGCAAACCAAAGATACAGACTGTCAACATGTGCTTTGTTTAAGGGTATCTGAATCTTTGCAATGAAAGTTCTGCATGATCATCAAACAAGCAGAGCATATAGAAAAGTCCCTCATTTCCCAACAACCATGGGTTTACAGCTGCCCTCTGTCATATGTCACCTCTGAAACTGAAAGCCTGCCAGTAGAGTCCAGCACAGAAACAAAAGATTGGTCTCTGAATGAACCAACGTGGCAGCTTGCAGCACTTTTCTGATGAACATCAAGTCAGACCAGAGACCAAACCTGTCACAGAATCACAGAACTTTAGAGGTTGGAGGGGACCTCCAGAGATCATAGAATGGTAATGTTGGAAGGGACCTCAAGCATCATCTAGTTCCAACCCTCTGCCATAGGCAGGGACACCTGCCACTAGTACAGATCACTCAAGACCTCATCCAACCTGGCCTTGAACACCTCCAGGGAGGTTGTGGAGCACAGAATCACCCAATGTGATCTTTGATTTCACATTGGGTGATTCTGTGCTTCACAACCTCCCTGGGCAACCTGTGCCAGTGCCTCACCACCCTCACTGCAAACAACTTCCTCCTAACATCCAGTTTCAATCTCCCCTCTGCCAGTTTAAACCCATTACACCTCGTCCTGTCATTACAAGACCTTGTCAATAATCACTCCCCAGCCTTCCTGTAGGTTCCCTTCAGATACTGGATCCAGTCCAATCTCTCTGCCAAGGCAGTATCCCCTAGAGTAGTTCACACAGAAACGCATCTCCAGAGAAGGAGACTCCGCAACCTCTGGGCAGCCTGTTCCAGAGCTCTGCCACTCTCACTGTAAAGAAGTTTCTCCTCATGTTGAGGTGAAACCTTCTATGTTCCAATTTGTAGCCATTGCTCCTTGCCTTATTGCTGCTGACCAGCAAAAAGAGATTGGGCCTAGCCACTTGATACCACCCCTCAGATATTTGTATACATTGATCAGAAAGTCTCAACAATACCAGCAGTGAATAGTGCATGGCCAGGGAACCACGGATCTGGGACTCACAGCACCATCACCATGCTATGCAATGGCTCTGGTTCAGACCAAAGAGCCACATAAGCTGTGGTCCTCTCCTGACAGAAGGCAATGGGATGGCTGAGGGAAGGGAATTAGAGGAGGGCAAGTATAGCTTAGTATTTCCTTCTAAATTACCTCCATAATAACCTCTGGATCAGAGATTTCCTGTACCTCCATAATAACCTCTGGATCAGAGACTTCCTGAACCAGACACATCTTTATACTGCATTCTCGTTCACTTTTCCAGCTCCCTCACCTCTACAGAAAAATGCTGTTGTCTTGCAGGAAAGGTTTTGGAAATCATGGGACCAGGCACAGCTTGTTACTAGACAGAATAGATGTAATGTGTTTTGGAAGGATGTTGTCCCAAACTTTACTCTTGTAGAGATATCAGGTAACTGATAATGTTTTCTGTTGGAAGTCAATGGGGAGCTCTCAGCAGAGGCAGCAGAGCCCAGCCACCTCTTCAATGGACAAAGTCAAAGGAGAAAGAGGAAAAGCAACAAACAGTGTGCAGTCCTGAAGACTGTAAGTGAAGGTAAAATCCCTCTTTGTCAGACTGCAGAGAAAAGTCTAGGGGCTAGCAGGCTGCATATGAGGAGGTGTAGGTGTTACTATTGGCCAGCAAAGGGCCAACGCTGCCAGGAACACGCAGGTCCTGCAGCTGGCTAGAAGCTCAGACCTGGCTGGGAAGGACCTCTTTCCAAACAGGACAGCAGGCCTGTGGAGAGCATTACTCAGCTGATCAGCAGGAAAACTGCCAATGGAAAGAGAAACTTTCCTTTTCACAGCAAGAAAAGCAAAAAAGCTGTAGGCATTTCAGAGAACTGCTGATGGAAACAGATGGAGATGTTTGGCCAAGAAGTGGAAAGGTCTTAGCTGGGAGAAAATCCCCCACGTGAGGAGACTCTGCAGAGGGTTATGAGGACAGTTTGCCCTAGAGAATCAGCCCAGATCCTGGCTCTGGGAAATGATACATCTACTAATGCCTTCCATTTTCCTTCTTTTTTGATTCTGCCTTCATTTCTACTCTAATATCTTACTTCTTAGATGGAAGCAGCAGAAGTAACCAAACAAAACTAGAAGACAATTGAGTGGAGGCAAAGCAGGACTGTAAGAAATGGTTGCAAGTCAGTATTAAGTAGGTCCAGAGGTCTTTTGAGTCTTCTTTGCTACTTGTCTTTTTGGAAGTTATCACTGTGATGTCCAGTTCTCTGTCATGAAGAAGTCATTTATGAAGTTGACTGGAAGGTCCTTCAAATATTTGTGGAGATTGTTTGGAAAGCAAGAAATAGGTCCTTTATTTTTCTTTATCAATTTCAACTAGAATCACAGAATCAGTCAGGGTTGGAAGGGACCACAAGGATCACCTAGCTCCAACTCCCCTGCCACTGGAGTTGATAGATCAGGCTGTTTAGAGCCTCATCCAGCCTGGTCTTAAACACTAAGTTATCTTAGAGGAAAAGTGCAGATTTACTCTATATTCTCCCCAAACTTCCTGAGAATGTTCACACTAGCAGTACACATGAAAGACACAGTGGTTCCACACAGGGCATGGCAGCTTTCCTTAACCAGCTGGTTTATTTATCTGCCCTTTGGCATAACTGGGTGTAACCTTGCAATGGCGTTGATGAGCAGGTACTCGATCATAGGAACGCACAAAATTAAAGCTGGTCAGCAGCTTGCTGGAAAAGGACCTTTCCTGTCTCATCCATTAGGTGGTGCTCCAAGAGTACCAACGGAAAAGGCTTTGCTGCTCTTCAGTAGCTCCAGGAGGAGCCCGAATGTGCTTAACTTGATAGGCTTCAAACTATGGCAGCAAAAGTTGGACCCTAGCAGTGCACGCACTTGGGAAACAATTGAACATAGGAGTTTCCCTTCTTGAACGAACCAAGTCTCTGCAAAACACACTGTTTACACTGCTCCTACTTGGCACTTCTGTTGTTCATAGTGTTTATTGGATTAGGTCTTTGACATTGTTCTCTCACCCTGAACAAGACAAGCAAAACATAAATAAATACAATTATTGAGCACCTATGGTAACCAAACTAACAAAGCCAGCTCCTTCAGCAAACTGTCATTTTGCATACAAAGGGTTTGTAAAGCTTTCTTACAGCAGCAGGTTTGTAATCATTTTTTCAGCCTCTAATTCTGGCTAAATGTAAACAGATCAGGAATACAAAGTATTGTTTATGCGATCTGCCAGCTCCACACTCTTCAAAGTCCCAACAAAACACACTGGGAAATGATAAGCTATGATTCTGAGATATAAATAAGGCAATTCAGCAATTTACCCAGACAAAAACAAGGACAGTATCTCCTTTCCTCTTTATCCTCACAGTAAACATATGAAAAGAGTGCAAAAATATAAAACAGCAGCCAAAGTGCTAGGTAAAATGCTACCACAATATGTAGGTTCTGGCCAATCCAGCCTGTGAGGAATTGGTTTAGTGGAGATGGTCAAAGGCTAGGGTCAAGAACTCCATCCTCAGACATGTTTGTACAGCACACTGCAAGATCAGGGCTTGATTCCTGATAATTCTTCCAGGTCTTCTGGATTTACCAAGGTCAGTGTAAAACTAAGATACTCACTGACATTAGTGACTTTGTAATGCAAGGAGAGGCTGGAGATGAGGAGACCTGGGGAGATCTCATCAATGTATATAAATATCTACTCAGAGGGGAGTAAAGATGACTGAGCCAGAATCTTCCCAGTGGTATGCAGAGAAAGGACAAGAGGTAATGAGCACAAGCTGAAATATAAGAGATTCCATTTAAATGCAAGACAGTGTGAGAGTGTTGCTGTGTTTTTAGTGTGGAAGTGGCCAAACACTGGGAAAGGTTGCCCAGGGTGATTGTAGAGTCTCTGTCTTTGGAGATACTTAAAACCCAGCCAGACAAGGTCCTGAGCAACCTGCCCCAGATGACCTTGCTTTGAGCAGGACAGTTGGCCTAGATGATGCCCAGATGGCCCTTCCAAGCACAGCTATTCCATGACCTTGATGTACAGGTAGCAACCTCTTTGTGCTGCCAGGCACAACTGCTCTGAGTCTTCACATCTTCTGGGACAAGCAGAGACGAGGGAAGCACTCATCCTTTTCTCTCCAACCAGGGCCAACAGCAAACTGGCAAGGACAACACCAGATTTAAGGGATAAACCTGGCTTGTCCTTCCATCTCAGCTGTGTCACCTGTGCACCCCCCTCTGGGAAACAGAGCGAACCACCTGACTCAGAGTGAACAACCACTTCCTATCCTGGCTGAACCAAGAACATTCCTGCATCCAGCTTGGACACACAAAGGTCAGATGGCAGAGATAAAGAGAGCACCAGTTAATGGAAAGATCAAAGCTAAAACCCTGTTCCAAATGAAGGCAGCAGGAGCTCTGCTAACATCTCAGACATACACAATTGAAAAATCCTTCTCAGTTGAACAGTTCTGCCCTGTGAGACTGGAAGCTTCTCACCCATATGACCTCCTTCTTGAGCTACCATCCTAAAGCCACTTGAGTTTTCTTCTCTCTCTACCTGCCTTGGTAGCCAGGTTCAAACTGAAAGTGGGACAAGTTAACACATGGCCAGAGTACAACTACTTGTTCTGAGGCCAGCACTGATTTATAGCTAGCATGGGCTTCTCTCCCTACTGGTTGCCATCCCAGATACACACAGCACCCCCCAGCCTATCCCACCCCATTCCAGTTTGAATACAGGTAACTGGAGCTGTGCATATTGCTCCAAAGGACCATCAGAGGTGTCCTGCATTGCCACATTCACATTTCCCAAGAAGTAACTCTCATAAATCCTCAGGTGGTTGCACTTAGTGCAAACCTTCTGCAAAAGGTTTTCTGACTTTGTTTTTTGGATCATTAGTAAGTGTGTCAATTACACTCAGCCCAGCTAACAGGGGTGCTCTGCTGCTCTGCAAGGACAGCTCATCTGCACACAAAGTCACCATTGTGGACAGACAGAGCATGGGGCTGGAGCCAGGAATATATGAGGTCTTATCCCCAGCCTGCCAGTGGCCTTCCGTGTGGCCTTGGAAAATAACACTTAACATCTTTGTTTTTTTAGCTGTAAAAAGGCAATAATAATCTTTATTCATCCACCTCAAAGAGGTGATGAGAGGATTTTATGCGGTGCTTGGGATTTAAATGTTTCCAAACAAATTTTCTAATAACCAGTCAGGGGTTTTAAAGCCATTCTCAGCTCAGCTCTTGCCACCTCCTCCCTCTGCACCTGGTGAGGGTGGCTGCTTGGCTTACTCCCCTGAGTATTCTAGAGCTAGCTGGATTAGAGAGCTGTTACAACCAAAACAGGTCTAAATGGAATCATTTGCCCAAACGTAGAATTACGTCCATCTGAAATGTATCTGCAGTTTCCAAGATTTGGAATCATTCTTCCTACTACTGAAGTCAAAAAGGCAGAAGCAAGCCAGCTCATCTTTCTCCCATTTGAACAACAATATACCACACGTACTCCAATTTCTTATTTTCCAGTATCCCATCAGATCAAAGAAGCCTGCGACTTTGGGAGTCAATGTAAAGAAAACACAGAGAAATGCACAGGAGCTTCTGAAGCCACCACGGATATGGAGCAGCCTTTGCAGGACACATTAAATGAACAGGCAGTAGCCAGGCATGGCAGAAGCCTTCACATCACCTGGAGTGCTGTGCCCAGGTCTGGAATCCTCAATACAGGAAGGACATGGACCTGATGGAGCAGGTCCAGAGGAGGGCCACGAAAATGATCAGGGGGTTGGAGCATCTCTGCTACAAAGACAGGCTGAGGGAGCTGGGGTTGTTCAGCCTGGAGAAGTCTCCAGGGAAATCTAATAGCTGCCTTGCAGTACCTGAAGGGGACTACGAGAAGGATAGAGACAGACTGACTGCAAAGGCCTGCAGGGACAGAACGAGGGCAATGTCTTCAAACTAGAGAAGAGCAGATTCAGATTGTATGGTAGGAACAGGTTCTTTACTATGAGGGTAGTGGAACACTGGAACAGGTTGCCCAGGGAGGAGGTTGAGGCCCATCCCTGGAGATATTCAAGGTGAGGCTTCACAGGGCTCTAGTTGAAGATGCTCCTGCTGACTGCAGAGGGGGTTGGACTGGATGAGCTTTGGAGGTCCCTTCCAACCCAGACCATTTTATGATTCCTTTAGACTCTCTGCTCTGTAAGATTAAGTTGCTCATTTGTTTGAAGTACTAAGGGAAAAGTGGAGTGTTCTGGAAAGGGTTTGCAGCTTCAGCACACCTACCCCAGACACAGCACAGCCTCACAGAATCATAAGGTTGGAAGGGACCTCAGGGATCATGCAGTTCCAACCCCCTGCCATAGCCAGGGACACCTCCCACTAGTACAGGTCACTTAAGGCCTCCTCCAACCTGGCCTTGAACACCTCCAGGGAGGGAGCAGCCACAACCTCCCTGGGCAACCTGTGCCAGTGTCTCACCACCCTCACTGCAAACAACTTCCTCCTAACATCCACATGCTGCCCTCTCCTTGGACACACCACCAGCAAGCATCCAAGCCTGCAGCTCCTCAGCAGGTCTTGACCTGCTACACCAACTCTAGACTTAGTCTGAGGGTAACTCACACAAAATGTCAATTCAGCAAAACCATGTCAGATATTCTTGAATTTGCCCCAAAGCCATTTCACTGTGTGATCACCAAGGAACATCTTTGCATGTTTGCATCTTACCAGGGCAATTTACTAAAACAACTGAAACTTTTGCAAGTACAGTTGCCTGTGTTGGAAAATACTAAGGAAAGAATACACCTCAAGGAAAATGCTAAGAAAAAAGTAAGTTTCAAGGGACAGAGAACCTTCAAGCAAGAACCACTGAAAAGCTGGTTGCTATGCAACTCAAGTGTTGTCCATATTATTCCCATCAACAGCTGACATATTGTATAAAATAGTATAAACCTTTTCAAAAAACCCCACAATATAGTGAAAGGCTGTTCAGGGGTGGGGAATTGGCAGTAGCTCAGAGTGCTGTCATCAACCTGACGTTGAGGGTACATACTTCATCAATTATAGAGCCATAATGTAATTATTATGATTATTTAAATGGCACCCTTGATAATATATGTTGAATTGCCTGCAATGAAGCAAATGAATCTGAAGATATCAGCTACAAAAGAAATGCTTACTTGAACAAGACTGGGGTAACATTTTCACACTGTGAAGCCAAGCAGGCTGCTTCATTTGTGCACTGCCTTAACTTGCACACATGCCCTTCCTTTTATTAGGTACTTTGAATATATATTCCTCAAAAATTGTGTGTGGCATAGTAAAACATTAAAGATTTTGTTCTAATTCCTCAGAACAGGGTCAGGAAGTAAAAACTATACACCTTTTCTCCCTGCTTTTCTGCTGCTAGATCATCCCAACTCTCTGAAACCTCACCTTATAGAATCATAGAATGGTTTAGGTTGGAAGGGACCTCAAAGCTCAGCCAGTTCCAATCCCCTGCCATAGGCAGGGACACCTCCCACTAGTACAGGTCACTCAAGGCCTCATCCAGCCTGGCCGTGAACACCTCCAGGGAGGTTGTGGAGCACAGAAGCACAGAATGTGATCTTCTATGACATTCTGTGATTCTGTGCTCCACAACCTCCCTGGGCAACCTGTGCCAGTGTCTCACCGCCCTCACTGGAAAGAACTTCTTCCTAACATCCATTTTAAATCTCCCCTCTGCCACTTTAAACCCATTGCTTCTCCTCCTGTCATTACAAGACCTTGTCAATAGTCCCTCTCCAGCCCTCCTTTAGGCCCCCTTCAGATCCTGGAAGGCCACTCCAAGGTCCCCTCAAAGCCTTCTCTTCTCCAGGCTGCAAAGCCCCAACTCTCTCAGCCTGTCCTCACAGCAGAGTTGCTGCAGCCCTCTGAGCATCTTTGTGGCCTCCTCTGGACTGGCTCCAACAGCTCCACGTCCTTCTTGTGTTGGGGGCTCCAGAACTGCACAGAGCACACCTACTCTCTGGTACTACTTCTCAGGCAGGGAGCTTTAAAAACATGAAGATAAAAGCTCCATGTTCTTATACAGTCAGAGCATGCAGGTCCTCCACCATCAGGTGGAAAAGCTCTGAAATACACCACTCACATGCTTTTCACTTTATCCAGAAACCCAGAAATTGCCTTTCATGTAAAGAAGAACCAGACAGAGAAATAGAAAAAAAATTATCTTCATGGTTATTTGAGGCAAGCTTGTGATACTAGAATCATCCTATATCATGGCCTGCTGAAGCCAGCAGGATAGCTCAAGAACTAAAGCCTCATCCACAGCACATTACAGACCTAGAATGCATGAGCAGATCATACAGAGCTACCTGCCCTTGTGCCTGTTTCCATGGAATTTGATGTTAATTTGGCAAAAACCAGGATGCAGTTACAGAACAGCTCAATACTTTTGAAAACCATTTAGCATTTCATTCCTCTTTACCCAAGTTTTGCTTCTAGAGTGACCCCTTCCATAGCAACAGGGAGGGAAAGAACACTTAGTATTCCTAATTACAGACTGGATCTGAGAGCTCTTGCCTTCTGGCCCCCCATACTGCAGAACTCACTCAACTTTAAGCACTTGTGTTTAACATTAATGGTACTACACAAGCTTAAATGAGTTCTTGGAATGGGGTTGCAGCCTTCAGCATCTTGCAGAACTTGTGTTTACTGTTACTTAAATAAGGTTCATAGAACCACAGAATCATAGAATCAGTCAGGGTTGGAAGGGACCACAAGGATTACCTAGCTCCAATCCCCCTGCCATGGGCAGGGACACCTCACACTAGATCAGGCTGGCCACAGCCTCATCCAGCCTGGCCTTAAACACCTCCAGGGATGGGTTTCCACCACCTCCCTGGGCAACCCCTTCCAGGGTCTCACCACCCTCATGCTGAAGAACTTCTTCTTAACACCCAGTCTGAATCTCCCCATTTCTAGTTTTGTTCCATCCCCTCAGTCCTATCACTACCTGACAGCCTAAAAAGTCCCTCCCCAGCTTTCTTGTAGCCCCCTTAAGATACTGCAAGGCCACAATAAGGTCACCTCGGAGCCTTCTGCTCTCCAGACTTAACAGCCCCAAATCCTTCAGTCTCTCCTCACAGGAGAGGTGCTCCAGCCCTCTGATCATCTACCACAACACCTTGTGTTTTCTTCAGGAAACAAATGTTCACTATGTTTCAGGGATTACTCCAAAGAGATCCGGAAAGCCACACTGCCAGAGCCAAGCAACAACTTCAAATAGCACAGAGCAAGCCCAGAAGAAAGGGAAATTTTTTGAAAGGTGGAGTTCAAATGATAGCCAAATCCATGCAAACAAAACATTTCTATTCACAGACTGGTGACGTCAATTTGTGAATTAAAATACAAACCCAACAGCTGGCCCCAGGAACTCCATCAGTCATAACAGGAAGGAAGCCCAGAGATGTTGATATCCTCCACTTAAATGAACCTTTGCTTACCTTGCCGTAGCT
This sequence comes from Ramphastos sulfuratus, assembly GCA_013399055.1. Taxonomy (NCBI): domain Eukaryota; kingdom Metazoa; phylum Chordata; class Aves; order Piciformes; family Ramphastidae; genus Ramphastos; species Ramphastos sulfuratus. The sequence continues at coordinate 135,414 of WBNM01023819.1, forward strand.
CAGCAGGATTATCCTCACCAGGACAACGTTAATGTGAGCACCCAGGGACTCGTCGTGATAAATTTCATTGACCTGCAAAAGAGTTCAGCACTTTAACCACGGTGCTGGCAAGAAGCAGCTACGAAAGCAGTGATGCAGCAGGACCTTTTGTGTGCTGTCATTAAGCCACAGATCACTTTGTGATCCCATATAAACTGAGGAAAACTCTGCCAGTGTGAGAGGGAATCACAGGGTAACAGGATTAAGGGTTGGAAGGGGCCCAACCACCCTGCCAGAGCAGGACAATAGAATCTAGTGCAGGTCACACAGGAACACATCCAGACAGGCCTTGAAAGTCTCCAGAGAAGGAGGCTCCACAGCCTCCCTGGGCAGCCTGTGCCAGTGCTCTGGGACCCTTACAGTTCTTCCTTATGTTGAGGTGGAACTTCCTGTGCAGTAGTTTGCATCCACTGCCCCTTGGCCTATCAGGGGGCGCAAGCAAGAGGGAATGTTTTAATGGGACTCTGCAGCCTGGAGAACAGAAAGCTTCCAGGAGACCTTAGAGTAGCCTTCCAGTATCTGAAGGGGGCTACAGGAAGGCTGGGGAGGGACTATTGACAAGGTCTTGCAATGCCAGGACAAGAGGCAATGGGTTTGAAGTGGCAGAGGGGAGATTTAGACTGGATGTTAGGCAGAAGTGTTTTACAGTGAGGGTGGTGAGACACTGGCACAGGTTGCCCAGGGAGGTTGTGGCTGCTCCCTCCCTGGGGATGTTCAAGGCCAGGTTGGACAAGGCCTTGAGTGACCTGTGCTAGTGGGAGGTGTCCCTGCCTATGACAGGAGGTTGGAACTAGGTGATCTTTGAGGTCCCTTCCAACCTTACCATTCTATGATTCTTTCCTCAACTCTGTTGTAGCCTCTCAACAGGCCTTAATTCAGGAAACCATTTAAAATCAACACATCACCACAGACATTTATTAACAGGTATTTAAGTGCCAATCCAAATGCACTTACATGCATTGTGGTGCACCTACACCATCACCGTGCAGCTGAGCTGCTCTAAGAGCTGCTGTTGCTAAGAAGGAAGATTCCTGTCTGCCTCCTACCTTATGCCAGCTCTGTGTGCCTGTTGGAGCCCAGAGCCCAGTAACCCAAGCAGAACCCTGAGCAGCTGAGCGAGCTCACTCGTGGGGAGGGGAACAAGCAAGCAGAAGGACAGGACCTCTCCCCTGAGAGCCATTTGCTGGAGCAGCTCAGCCGTACCCTGAACGTCTTCCATCTGGGACCCATCACATCACCCTCTGACAAGAGGATCTAGCTCCCTAGCAAAGCGTGGTCAGGCACATGTGCTGGCTTCACTGCGTGTCAAAACTCATCAGTGTTAAACTCTGCAAGCAGAACAAAAGCTATGAAATGTCATCAAATTAAAAGCTCCTCCTTTTTTTTATACATATATATATTAGAGCAACATAACTGAGCATGGGGAAGTCACCCTAGGAAGAGGGAAAGGCAAACTGTAAATATGTAAAGAATGCAATGTGGAAGTATGAAGATTATTTAGGCAATGCTGCTCCAAGCAAGCTAGGCAAAGATTAACTGTTAAAGAGGCTGATTTAGGCATTCGGTGATGAAGACTACATCAGACTCAGCCAAATGGCAGGGGTTTAGCTTTACAAATTAAAAGAGGCAGATGAGATTCCCTGCAAGGCAAATGTCTTTCCTAAAACCTCCTTCCCTTGGCAAAGGCTCCACCACACTGGACTGCTTTGCTGGCTGGACCTAAAATTTAATTTATTCCTACAAAAGAGATTCATTACTACAAGTTAATAAGTAACTTTCAGAAAACCTTTCATTAGAAACATAGTAAATAATGTCCTGCTTCTTCAGTCAGCCCTGGTTTTAATGGCCCATCTTTTATCTCTGTAAAAATCATTAAAACTAAATACATCAGTGCAGGTTTTGTTAAGCAATCCCCACTGACATTTTAAAGTGAAGTCTAATTAATTTTATCAGTATTTTTGGATATAAAAGTCTAATTCTATGCCTGGTAAACATCCAGCTTTTCAAAGTTCTCAGCTTCCTGGGCTGTTCTGGTGTGGCTGAAGCACAGCTCCACGAGCAGACTCACCCTGCATCTGCCCAGGCACCTGGGGAACATGTTGCAGGCTGCCTGGTTCCAGGCTTGTTACTGGTGACTGGTTGACATCCTTGGCTGCAAGATGCTGGCTGAGGAGCCCATGGCTGTGACTGGCTTCAGAGGCCACTACTTTCATAGCAGTGTAGAAGTAGGTGATCTGTTCAGATCTGCTTTGTACACAGTACCTCTGGGAACCAGATCACTTATTTCCAAGTCCAAATAAGAGTTTAGGAGACTAACTTTATATTCTTGTATTTAAAAAAAAAATCTTTGATTTTTATGTTGAAGACCATTGCTGACCATGGAGTATGCAGAGGTAAAACACAAACATGCATTTAGCTTTACAAAAATCCTTTCGCCCAGGAAAAAGACCCTTGCATGTTGTCAGGGGAGGTAAGGGTATTAATGTGCCTCATTCTTTGTACAGTGGGAAGAGAGCACACCCATCAAGGATAGGAGGCTGAAATAAGCTGTAATGCACCTAGAGATGAAACAAGTGCTGAAAACCTCCTGTGTATAGAGGGCAGTAAAAGCAGCATGTAAATAAGTATTTAATTAGTTCATAAAGCATAATCCCAATTGCTGCACACTGCTCTCTCACCAACTTGCAGAATTTAACCTAAGCCTCTGTTAACAATAGTGGAGTAAGGGAACAGCCCTATCAGTGCTGCCTGCCAGAATGAAACTTGGCTTCAAAACCTTGACAGAACAGAACGGAGACACTGTTTGACTGTTCCTGCAAATGACATCTAACCAACAAACTGTGAATGAAGAGAAAAGCACCAGCAGTGTAAAAAAGCTGCTCGGTTCTCTAGGGATATTGCATTTTCTGCAAGACACTGGGTCAATTCAGAGCTCTGGGGCTTGGTTTTATTAACAAGGATGAGTCCAACCCCTCTGCATACAGCAGCTGAATTGAACCCTCTGCGCCTTTCTCTGAGCTAAACAGTGGCCTCACTGCACCTCAATAATATGCTGTAATAGATGCTTTGCTTTTTTTTTTTTTTTTTAATCTTTTTCCCCCAGCATGGCCTAAATTGCACCTATTTGTTTCAGGAAGTTATCAAAGATATGAGATCTAAGGGACTGAATGTTGCATTCTCCAAGGTTCATGAAAAGTGCACACACCAAAAAGGGTCTCCACAATCCCTAGCTCGGAGTTTCCACATTCCCACCTGGTCATTTCAACAGGAAAGCAGAGTTAAGTGAATGCAGTTCACTGTGTAGAGCACAAAATGACCAACAGGCCTGTGCAATTGGAAAGCTCCAGGCTCTCATCCAGCACAACTGCTGAAACGTTTGTTTCAAAGCAGAGATAATCATACAATGGATGTGTGTGTTCAGATGGCTCTGCAATAAAGATACACAAATGTGAAAACGGTTGCCTAGTACTTTTCCAGCAGGACATCCTGGTTTATATCAACCCCAACAACATCAGAATCAATCTCCTGTTGTTCTTAGATCAGTGAGTCTAAAATCACTTTGCTGCTATGAAAAGAAACTACAGAGAGACCATCCCAAAAATCACAGCTCCTGAACAGAAGGCAGCGAATGCATTAAACTTTGTTAGATGTCCTACAGTGATTCAGCATTTATTGAGGGTGATGAAGAAGGCTGGGTAAATCTCAAGGAATTCAAAGCATGGTGGAATACAGTAAAGAGACTTTCATCGAGCTACTGTAGTTCACACATTATTTTGGGATAACTTTGGTTTATTTTTCTGGGATACTTCCATCAAAGCAAAGCATGGGTTTCTATTTAAAGTTTCTCTTTAGAAATCAGGCTGGCACAGATTGGTGCAATGTAAGAAAAACAAAGACTTTATTTTTTTTTTTCTTCTGTTCCTTTCTGCTTATTTTATAATTCTTCTGCCCTGAGTATGTTTCAAGTCAGCATAATAAGCACTTAAAATACATCAAAAAAAGAAAAGCTGAGCACCCTGCTTTGTAAAAGAAGCACTCTAAAGGTGTCTGTTATTGAGCAAAGCAGGGCTGAGGACTAAAAGGGAATTTTGAGAGCTGCTGATACTCAACTACTAATAAACAATCTGCAGTTTTGCTAGTGCTGGTGCAGAGCAGGTTACCTGCTGATAGAGCTGGCAGGAGTTTTAGGAAAGGTAGGGTGGTTCCCCAAATCTCTCGTTACACCAACAGGCAACAGGAGAAAGGATATTCTGCATATTTTGGCAAGTCATAGGCAAACTCATCCTGCAGTCTGAAGGAGTTCCCAGGCTGGCAGAGTCTGTTAGCATCAGCTCTGAAAAGCCAGCCTACCTCATCACAACAGAGCTCCGTCCCACTGACCCATGAAGGATTGCGGCCGAGCTCATCCCGATGCGTTGCGCCGCACGGCTGCCTGAGCGCCGCTTCCTCGGCTCCCCCAGCACACACACCTGCAAAGAGCTTCAACCTCTGGCTACCACTGACCCCAGGCAAACCTGACCCAGCTACAGCAGCCATCAGAGGCCGTATCTAACCATCTGGAGAGGGCACAATACAAGATATGGTCTGCACATCTGGCTTTTCAGCCACCGCAAACTGCTGATCCATCCAAGGCGATCAGAGTGCCCTTTGATCACTCAGCATCCTTACCTAACTACTGTTGCAGAAATCACTGAAGGCTATGTGCTCTCAGGCAGAGAGGGAACCGTGTATGGACGTCTGCCAGAGTTACAGAAGAGGAGCTGGACAGCATCAGCCCCTTCCCTATGGGATGGCAGAGCTTCTGGCAAGCCATTGTTTGAGCCCAGCCTGAGATGCAGCTCATTCATCAGGTCATAATTATCTGCAGCAAAGCTTTGGTGCCTAGTGGGCATCCAGGGATTGTCTATTTCTGTAAGACACGGCTGGTTTGAATTACAGAATAGGAACCAGAAATGTCATGGTGGATACTGAGCACAAACTTTTGTAATCTGACCCTTCCCAGAGTGCTCTCCTCTCACTTTATTTCTCTGTTCCCACTTCAAACACCCCTACCCACTTCAATTTTCGTCATCTCCTTTACGCTTTTGAAGATCTCAAACTAACATTTCTAACATTCCCAAAGCTTCATCCTAATCCCACAGGAATAACAGGACATCAGTTCCTCGGGTGAATAAATGATGGTCACAGAGAAAGCCACCAGGCAGAACCCAGGGCTCCCAGTCTCCCTTTCTAGTCCTTACAAGGCATTTCCTCATTTCCTCAGAGAGGAACTCTTTTTTTTTTTTTTTTTCTGAAATCTTTGTTGAGCATTAGAAGGAAAAAAAGAGTAAGAAAAGCACACGACACACATGAAACTTAAAGGTCAAACTGTGATCTCGGATTTGGAAAAGATCTCTCTGGTTCTGCTCAAAGCCGCCAGCAAGAGGCAGTGTTAGGAGAGCCTGGCCACGGACACCGCGAAACGGGGAGAAGAACCTGGCACTTGGCATGCAAATACAAGTCCCGTCCCGATTTACCTTCCCTGGTGTAACAGACAGTAGATCTTACCAAGTCCAAGTTAGCTGCTTCTGATCAAAATGAAAACCATTCCCCAGAGCAGATGTGTTGGCAAGGCACTAGGTGGCTTCATGTTACGGGTCCCTATCTCATCTTTGACTGTAATATTGGCTGTAGGAAGCTCATAGACTTTGTTTTCTGACTTTAGGGCCAAATTATTTTTCTTAGTTCCTCCCTCAGGCTCTTGGAACTCCTCATTCTTGCCCACGAACCACCGCTCTGGGAAGGTTCTCTAAACATTGTAAATTACCTTTGCACCAAAAGACTCAGCATTCTGAATTACTGTCTCAAGATCACTTTAATAAAATCAACTACGGTATCATAAAATAATTAAGCAGATTCATTTATTCTCTTTCTACAGTGGACAGGGGCGTGGTGTCGATGCAATAAATACAGTGACCTCTTCAAATCTAAGTGCTTTGGTTAAGAAAAGCATCTAAAATGTGAAAGCTGATATTAATTATTCATGATCCATCACACAATCCACACTGTCACAACTCCAAAGTCCCTGCCTGCAGCCTTCACAGCTAAAGTTTGTGTTGGTACTTGGAGGAAAGGAAAAAAAGCTTTCAGCAGTAGTCAGCCTCTGCTTCAAGGACGATCCCAAACCCTATGTGATGCTCTCTGATATGCCCAAGAGGGCAGCAAGGAACATTCCAGTTAATGAAGAGTAATGCTCACCTAGTTGACACTGGAAATAATACTCCTGTGGACACAAATAAAATCTGTTGAGTTAAAGAGGGAACCTCCTGCAGGACCTTCTGAATGCCCAGGCCTAAGTACAGCTTCCACTGTCCTATGGTGATCAAGATAATAACTGTTCTTCTCACTAGTCACAGCTACTGGTCTAAACATGGGGTTAACTCCATGTTTGAATTTTTATTTACTTATTTAAATTTTCAAACCAACTAGAATTTGGCTCTTGGCATCTGAAGTTCCTCGAATGAAGAGAGCTAGACTTGCATTTGTTTTTTGTGGAGCTTCTTAAGAGTTAGCTCCCATCTGAAGTGTACATAGGGAAATAAACTGATTTGAAGTGCTGAGTATTGGTGCTTGTAAATTTTCTTTTTTTTTTTTTTTAATCAAATCAATTCTATATTACTGAAATGCTCTTCCCACCTGAAAACCAAGCTTTACAGTTTTAAAAGCACGATTCTGGATCCAGGGTGCACCATTATGTCAAAGTATTCAATCACCACTTTCTTTTTAACAGCCTGGATTAGACATGCTTGCAGGTTTTCATCCCATTGCCAGTCAGAAACCGATGGCATTTCTGCCCTTTCCTCTCATTAGGGACTTGCTGTTCTCTGCCTGCAAATCTTCATCCCTCATCAGCCAGAGATAGGAAAGCAGAACTCTCATCTATAACAGCAGTATCATGTACATCCTATTAAAGAGGATGAATAACATATTCAAAAGTGCCTTAGGGCCACAATTTCAAAGAAATGTGTAGTGCTGAAAGATGCAGGTGAAAGACTCCTGGGACTTTCCAAACCCCCCAGTTGCATAACTTCCATTGATTCCAATTATTCAAATGAAAAGTTGTTTAATGTGTTTGTCCTGGAGCTGAAGGTTCACTTAAAGACTGGGAGAGACATAAATCCACAGACTAATCTTTAAAACTGGTTCTTACTGATTTCAAAAGCAGGTAAATGTCTAAACATCCAGATAAACCTAGCTCAGAGTGAGGCACAAATCCTATTTAAGGTCTATTTGCCTTTGAAATAACAGCAATTAGGCAGCTATCTACTTTGAGGAGATTTGGTTTAGCATCACATGGTGCTCTATCTATTAAATGGATGTAACAGAGACTAAGCTTTAAATACAGCAATATCACGACCTTTAAAGGCATAGAAAGGAAAGACTTTTGCCCCTGAAAATTGTAAAAAAAAATAAAATAAAAAAAATTACATACTTTTAGACAAATTCTTCCAGAAAATATACAAGGAGGACAACTGCCAGCACTTGAAAATGGGGTAGTGGAGGAATTGAGGAATATTGTGGAGGAATAAAGATGAAAGATACAAGAAAAAGCTAGAACAGGGGCCTCACTGGAAAAAAAAAACAAACAAACAACCAAAAAACACAATTTGAGGAGGAGTATGAAAGCTGAAGATCTGAAGAAGAAGAAAGATGAAGAACTTTGCTATTTGGAACGGCCCAGGCTATTGTGAGATCACGTATTGCCTCTCTGCCTCTTCACTGTCTGTTTTGAAGATATGCATCCTGGATGTGACCCTAGACACAGGACTGCAGAGGCTGAAACTGTCACCCTAATCAGTACTACAAGCCCAGCCTGGGAGATGCACTGGGGAGGCTGAGGTCAGCTGCTCTTCCACAGCAGGCTGCACAGTGCTGAAAGCTATTTTAAAGAGGGCTATGAAACGATCAGAGAATTTCAGCCCCGGGGCTGACTACTACCAATACTCACTTCAGTTCAATAATGCCCATTCAGCACCCTGCTCCTCCTCCCTAAGCGTCCTGCAGTGAAACCTTTTTGTTTCCCAAGGAACGAGATAATTCTCTTTGTATTGTTTCCAAACACTTGTCTGAGCAGATAAGTTCCTTGGGAATTTTAGCTGCCTTCTTGCTGAAATTAAACCACCTTCCACGTTCTTGAGTAAATACAGAGCTGCAAGATACTGCCCAAACCTCTCTCGTCTGTTGCAACGCTCCTGCCTGCACGCTATAAATATAATTTGTGCAATGTGTGGGCTCATGCTTGGAAATGCAGAGGACTGTGCGAGCTAATATCCTTCCCAGGAAAAGGCACAGCATGACAGCCGACAGAAGACGGTGCGAGCGAGAGATGGCTGGGGGTCCCCAAAGCAAACACAATGGCAGCTTTTCCAAAGGCAGCTTTTCCAAAGATGGACTGAATGGCTCGATGGTGCCGAGCGGAGAAAGGAGAGGATGTCAACAGAAACCAAGGTTTTTGTACGAGGAAACGACTGGAGGATGAAAAAGAGGTGGCAAGAAGCCGAGCTGAGCGCGGTGCCCGGCTGGTGCGCAGTCAGGCGACGGGCGGCTGCAGCCCGGAGTGTTAAAAAGCCTCTGGTGTCTATCACCATCCGTTTGGGAGTGACTTCATTTCCAAACAGCTGTGCAAGATAGCCAGGACACCCGGGCCTTGTTTTTCCTCACTTTATGGCTTTTAGGTGTGGGCTGTAACACATCACTTAAGCAGCACAGAACAGATTTACTGAGCATGCCTTTACGCTGGGCTCGAAAACAAAGAGATTGTTTTGATTGGGTTGGTAGTAGGGTTCCACCCAGGATCCCTGGGAAAAGTTAGTTAAGGACAACTGCTCACACCATCACACTCTGTGAAATCAGGCAAAGAGGGGAGGAGCAGCCATACTGGGAATTGTTTCTGAGAAAGTGTTATCCAGTTCTGGGCCCCTCAATTCAAGAGATGTTGAGGTGCTGGAAGGAGTCCAGAGAAGGGCACCAAGGCTGGTGAGGACCCTGGAGCACAGCCCTGTGAGGAGAGGCTGAGGGAGCTGGGGGTGTGCAGCCTGCAGAAGAGGAGGCTCAGGGCAGACCTCATTGCTCTCTACAACTACCTGAAGAGAGGTAGAACTGCGCACAGCAGTCAAGGTGTGGCCTGACCAGTGTTGAGTACAGGGGCAGAAGGACTGCCCTGGTCCTGCTGGCCACGCTGTTTGTGCCCCAGCCTGTAGCACTGCATGAGGTTGTCGTGGCCCAAGTGCAGAACCTGGCACTTGGACTTGTTAAAACTCCTGGCATTGGACTGTGCTCAACTATCCAGCCTGTCCAGGTCCCTCTGCAGATCCCTCCTGCCCTCTAACAGATCAACATTTGCTCCCAACTTGGTGTCATCTGCAAACTCACTGATGCTGGACTCAATCCCCTCATCCAGACCATCAATGAAGATATCGAACAGGACTAATGACTGCCAAAGACTACGCAGAGCCTCCTTGAGAGGCCTTGTGGATTTCCAATGGTTCCTTCTATGTGGACACAAGGGAAGGGACATGTCCTCAGACCCCAGAAGACATGTTTCTACCTCAGATCTCCCAACAGAACAACCACTGCCTCTGCCAAGAGCTGCTGCAGCCCTGTGGGTTCACTTACACAGGCTGCACTTTCCAAACCACTTGCAGAGACAGGATGCTTAAGAGTTGTAATTTCTTACAATTTGTGTGTTGGATGGTTTGCTAAAATTAGGAAAAAGTATATTCCACAGCTGGAACATTTAGGGCTTCTTTACCATTACTGTGTATTTTAATTTTTTTTTTTTTAAATAGATGTAAGTGAGATAAGTGAAGAGTCCTGTTTCATCTATTTCAGCCTGTTTGCCACATTCCTGCTTCAGCCTGTTTGGCTTGTTAATTTAGAGATGTATAAAACCATCTGCTTCACTGTAGACTTTGTTTTAAGCCTCAGAGGAAATGAACCACACAAATAAATGAAATTCACTCTGTCATTTCTGTAGAATCTATGTATTTACAGCCATCAGAGCAAACACTAAGCACCCTACAACTCTAATGTTAAGGTAGAGCTTTTAACTATTTACCAGTCTGTTATAAAAAGTCAGTGCAGCTGAATTTGTATCACACAAGGGATTTTCTTAAATCATACTCTGCCTCCCATTGAAAGTGAAAACCAGTGACTTTCTGCACATTATTAAAAGAAAGTAATAAAGAAAGCAAACCACAAGCTTCATAATTAAAAAAATATATCTTGGGGAAAATACATCCCAGGCAAATGTACCTAACAGCCTGGATTTCTGTCCACACATCTGCCTTTATGCTTTGTAATGCCAAAAAGTCACCTACAGATGCTCACCCTCTTGCCATGACTGCACACTTCAGCAGTCACACTCCACTTGTCAAAACCAGAGCAGCCCTACAATCCTTTACTCGACAATATTTCACTAAGAGCACACAGCACTGAACTTAAAGGGTTCACAGGAGTGTGGTTTATTGAGGAGAAACTCCTGTTCCAGGTGAGAATCAGAAGGAAGAAAGTCATGTCCAAAATGAGTTACCTATGAATGGGGCTCACATCCAGTTTTTGGCCAGAAGAATAAAATATTTGTATTTTGATCTATAAGAGAGATGATTTTTCCAATGATCCTCCTCCAACAAAACCACCCCACAACAACCCCAAGCAGTGCTACAGGCTGGGGACAGAGTGGCTGGAGAGCAGCCAGGCAGAGAAGGACCTGGGGGTGCTGGTAGAGAGTAACTGAAGATGAGGCAGCAGTGTGCCCAGGTGGGCAGCAGAGCCAATGGCATCCTGGCCTGGATCAGGAACAGTGTGGCCAGCAGGACAAGGGAGGTTATTCTGCCCCTGTACTCAGCACTGCTCAGGCCACGCCTTGAGTACTGTGCCCAGTTCTGGGACCCTCAATTCAAGAGAGATGTTGAGGTGCTGGAAGGTGTCCAGAGAAGGGCACCAAGGCTGGGGAGGGGCCTGGAGCACAGCCCTGTGAGGAGAGGCTGAGGGAGCTGGGGGTGTGCAGCCTGCAGAAGAGGAGGCTCAGGGCAGACCTCATTGCTGTCTCAAACTACCTGAAGGGAGGTTGTAGCCAGGTGGGGTTGGGCTCTTCTCCCAAGCAACCAGCAAAAGGAGGGGACACAGTCTCAAGCTGTGCCAGAGGACGTCTAGGCTGGATGTTAGGAGGAAGTTGTTGCCAGAGAGAGTGATTGGCATTGGAATGGGCTGCCCAGGGAGGTGGTGGAGTCACTGTCCCTGGAGGTGTTGAAGCAAAGTCTGGATGGGGCACTTAGTGCCATGGTCTGGTTGATTGGCTAGGGCTGGGTGCTAGATTGTGCTGGGTGAGCTTGGAGGTCTCTTCCAACCTGGTTGATTCTTTGATTCTATAACACAGTCCTTGCTTGCCTACCAGTGTACAACAGGGCAGCTGTGCTGATATTGAGCAGGGGAAAAAATAATGGTTCCTTCAAATCTAATAGCCTCCTTCCATCACTACCACACTATACAGGCTGTTGCACAGACTATAGTCTTGAAGATTAAATATTTAACTAAGGAAACCTAAAGATGTCAGTCATGGAATAAATGCTAAATCAACCTAAGGGAGCTCAGTGATGTGCTGCATAGCATTTTACTCCAGACTGAACAAGGAGTAGGTAGGTGGCCTGGGATCCAAAGTGGTTGCTGAGGAATCAAAGAATTTAACTGAGTAGTTTCAGAAGTGTGTAAGCCAATCAAACTTTCTAGTAGAACTTTATTTGAAGACAGTTCTCCAAACCAGTTTTCAGCAGGGAGCTCAGGATAAGGGAACATATGGCTAAAATGTAATCACTTCCAGGAACCTGAGACCCTGACCCTGTGCCCCCATCCACCACAGCACATAAGTAGGACTTTAAACATTTTATAGAGTCCTGCAGTCAGCTTCTTCCTTGGCCCTTTTTTCTTCTTTTTGCTCTTCTAAGAGCGGCCTGGATTTTCCTCCTACAGTTATTTTATCTCCTGCCACGAAGAAAAAAATCTCTTATGCCTCACACGAATGGCTAAACCAACCTACATCCCTCAGCCCTTCAGTGCCTTCCCACAGTGTGGTACTCACAATATTCATCAAGGTCAGCAGGTACTTCTGAACGTGTTCTTTCCCATGGAACTGAACCACAGAGTCATCAACTCCCAGAAGCACTTCGATGTTGTAGTCATCCTCCGTGGCATGCCTGCGGAAGCGCCGCCTCGATCCCTGCACCTGGTCTTCAATGGAGCTCAAGGCGCTGGTGAGGCTGTCCAGGTGAGTGAGGTTAGCTGCTGAAACCAGAGAAAGGAGGCATCAGCCAAAGCACTGCAGGCTCAGGCCTCAGCTAGGCTAGCAGAGATCCAAACTAGCAACGTTTGCTATGTTCTGTGTGTCCCAAACCAGTATTAGATTGCTTTAATTCGATTTAAAAATACCTAAATGAGAGAGAAATCTGGCCCAGGAGATTTTCACTTTGCAAATAAGAGTGATACATTCCCCAGGTGCCCTCTTGTAGGTACTGGTTGGCAGGCAATGGAACATGAGGCACCAGTGTGCCCAGGTGGCCAAGAAGCTCAATGGCATCCTGGCCTGGATCAGGAACAGTGTGGCCAGCAGGACCAGGGCAGTCCTTCTGCCCCTGTACTCAGCACTGCTCAGGCCACNAAAGCAACGTTGTGTAACACAGACAAGGGCAGTAGGTGAGCAGGCCACACCACTGCCTTGATGAGAGGAAGGAGCTGTTTGCAGTGACCCTTGGGGCTTAAAAGTACTGGTAACAGAAATACACCACTGGGAGGTCTTCTGCTACCAAGGATACCCATTTCAGAACAATTAAAGACAGACACCCTACTTCTGAAGCTGATCTTACTGCCCACAGAATCCCATTCCAAGGCAGAGCAGCTGCCAGTACAACTTTTTTCCACCCAGGCAGGTAGTAACAAAGCAGAGCCTCCCACTTCCACACATCAGCTCCTTTCCCAGACACACACACTTCAACAGCAGTGGCAGGGATCCTCTTTACAGTTACAGCTCAGAAACACATTTTAGATGTTAAATTAATTCCTTTATAGCTACACTCACCATTTTAACAGCCTTTCATCCTTCATTCCCAGTCGGCCACATCACTTTGCATTACTGCCTGTCCAAACCCAATCCATCAGGCACAACAGCAGCCAACATTATTACCAATGATTTCTGATAGTCCTCCTGATGTGAAAAGCACTTGTCTGACAGGGTGGCACACGGTTAAGGTGGCACCTACCTACTAAACTTAACATGAAAACAAGAAATCTTGACACTTCACCCTAGGGAGTAACAACGATCAACGTTAACATCATTATCTTCATTTGCATTACAAGAGGACTGGAAGTCCCAGTGAGAACCTCTTGATTTCAGAGAATGTCAGGAAAAGACTTGCTCTGAAAGGCAGAGAAAGGCAGCCAGAGCACCCCGGATTGATTAAAGGCTCCTGCTGCTTGGGCCACAGAAACATAATAGGAAGCAAAAGGAGGAAGCTAAAGCCATCACCTTCAAAGCAGAAATAAGAAACAACTCTTGGCAATGCTACAGAAGTGGATTGTCCATCTTCATTTATTGAAGTGTTCATATCAAAACTGGTTGCTCTGGGAATGGATGAATGAGTTCCAGGTCACTGTGCTCAGAACATGTCTGTACTCTTGCCTTGAGAGTGCTGCCTTGGGCTGCATCTCAGCAGGTCCTGGGCAATGTGCAGCCTGAGCAGAGCCCCCCACAGCTTCCCACCGTGGAGACAACAACATACTGACTTCTGCAGCCTCTGGTTGTCAGGAGGGATGCAGACCTGGTCCCATTGACCCCTGCTGCCCTCAATGTCCTGTGTTCCAGGCTGTGCCTTGTGTGTGCAGGGCAATGACATGCTTGGCTCTGAGCCTCCTAAAAGAAACCTCCACTCAAAGAACAGTCCTTGCTTGGATACCCTTCTACTGTTTCTCCACCGAGCTCCAGGGCCATGAGACTTCCAGCTGCAGGCCACCACACTGCAGTGGCAGAGCTTGGACAGACAGAAGGCCCTGTGCAGGGATCCTACAAATGCATTGAGCCAAAATGTCCTTCCCCTGGGATGGCAGCGTTTGTGGTGGCTAATAAGCACAACCATCCTGTTCTCACTGCCAGCTTCAAGGCTCCCAGCAGCTTCTGCTCCTGAGGCCACAAGATTTTAAAATTAGTCTGGTCAGAATCAAACAATCCAGCATGCAAATTGCCTCTTCAGGCAGAGCCCAGCTGTCACTCCCAGGCTGGCCACAGAGGGAGAACAGGTCTGGCCTTGCAGCAATGAGCGAGCTCTTTATCAGGGCTCAAAGCCTGCCAAGCAGCCAGCTCCAGCCCTACCTCATGGTTTGCTCCACTGGGAAAGCTTCAAGTGTTAATCCCTGCTAGCACTCGGAAGTAATGATGTAGCTATCACAGCAGGGGATTTCCTGTGGGATCCTAGAGCAACCATACATCCATGACCTATAAGGCAAATCACAGTTACTGTAAAGTTTGACTATAATCTTAGAAGTTCTCCAGAAAAGCACAGCTTGGCTGCAGGTTGTGTCCTCTCTCTGCTGCTCACAAAACACTACAGTAATCAGGCCAAAGCTATCAGACCTGCTACTGCAGAGCAGTGATGCTGGGTGGGTGGAAGAGCCTGAGCCCAGCCCTGCAGCCAGGCAGCTCTGCTGCTGGGGGTGCTGATACTCTGGTGGCTGTCAAAGTATCTAAAGCTTCTGTGCTTTCATTTCTTTCCTCTTATGTGCCAAAGTCAAACTTAAGTCCTAGTGCAGTGGCTTTATTACTGCTGTGAGTAAATCAGCCAGAGGCAAAATGTGATCCTACATCCTGCAGTGAAAACTGCCTGTCCTCCTCCTCTGATCCTCACTTCATCACTGTCACACCACAGCCCTTACAGTCCTGCTGACTCCAGAGAAAGTTACCAGGAGGTTCCCCAGGAGTCATTGTGTTGCCAGTGGGTGCCAGCCAACTGCTTTAAATTTTGATTGGAGCATAACAGTTCTACCTCCACTTTTTGAGTGTGACTCCCTCAAGACAACATGCCCAGTGGGCACTGGCACCTCTGAGGCACTGACCCAATGTGCTTCCCAGCAGAGAGCAAGCCTCGCCAGGTCCAGCTGGCACTGGAAACATCCCAAAACCAGCAGCACAGCTCAAAACACTTACAACAGTAGCTGTAAGACTTTTGATTCATATCCCAAGTTCCCACAAAGTGTCCCTTCCCAGCAGACTCAGGGAATAGTCAGGGATGCCTCCACACACGGCCTGACCACACACCACACGGACTCCCCCTCCAGCACTCTTCTGCCTCTCAGGCTCTTGGCTGGTGAAGTGCTGCCATTTGTTGGCCCATGCTGTGCCATACCCAATTGTATTTGCTCCTAAAGGGCAGTTACATTCAAATCAAATTCATGCCCACATCTTTCTGCAGAGGAAGTAAGCCAAAGCTGCATCTAAAGTAAACAAGAAATCTGTCATGTTTTAGCATCTCAACTTTTCTTAGCTAGCATCAATAACTTTGTGGTATCACTGGACTGCAATATGCCAGAACAGCTCATGAAAAAAACCAAAGCACTAAGACACCAAACTCCTCCTCCTCCACATTTTCCATGTTGTCTTTCTTCTGATC
Source organism: Ramphastos sulfuratus (assembly GCA_013399055.1). Classification (NCBI taxonomy): domain Eukaryota; kingdom Metazoa; phylum Chordata; class Aves; order Piciformes; family Ramphastidae; genus Ramphastos; species Ramphastos sulfuratus. The sequence continues at coordinate 151,142 of WBNM01023819.1, forward strand.
ACCTGTGCACTTTGCACAGTTACAGCCCCAAAGTCATCTCAAACTGCACTGTGTTTCATTAAATCAACCCAAAGTCTCTCTGTCAGATGTTCATTTTCAGCAGCTATTGCCAAATCAGTGCATCAGCCACTAATTACTGGTGCCAACTTCATTCTCCATCTCCCACGAGCAGACACTTGGCATTTAGCAGGGGCTAACAATAGCCTGTGTTGAAACTATCTCCTTGCTCCACTAGGAAAAAAAATCACATTTTTGAAACCTAACCACCGAGAGGCAAGGCTGCATTTTCCTCTGGTGCTGCTCATCCAGGAGAAATCCAAAGGGCAGCAGCTCTGTAACAGTTCACCCCAAGCCCCTCAAAACTCATCTTTTTTTCTAAAGTCAGCTAAGGATCACTTTCAGTGATCTTCTCCCAACAATGCAGACCATCTTGCGGCAAAGGAATAAGAAGTGCCCAAGCTGTAAAGAGAAGGAAAACCTTTGCTTCTGGCTTAGGCATCAAATTAGGAGCCAGGCAGCCTGGCTGGTGCTCCTGCCCCTGCTCCAGGCTTTGCCTGCAGTACTGGGAGGTACAGAAGGCAGCCAAAAGCTGAGCAGCAAAACTGCCAAGGGAAGAGTGTGTGCACAGCCCTGCTTGGTACTGCAGCCTGGGGAGGCAGTTGAGTCTCCTCCGTTTTTGCCGGCAGTTCAGGCAGCAAGTGATCCGAACTGCTCCCAGGCAGCAAACTCCTAGTTGTTTGCTGACTCAAGAAGCAAACAGTGTTCCCAGCTGTGACAGCTTTAATATATGTGGAGTACATTAAAGCCCAAAGAGGACAGGTCATTATACTGTGCAGAGGCTAACTGCTTGTAGCATCATACAGGATCCTTCTCCTCTGCTCCCTTCCCCTAAGCGAGGTGCAAGGGTCTTGTTACCCAACCCCTTCCACTTTTCAATCTGGCATTTCACCTCCTGTATCTGGGCTCTACCAGAGCTTCCATATTCACTGAGACTGGAGATCTAAACATCCAGGCCCACACACTATGCAGCCTGGCTCTCATCCCCACCTCAAGGGCACTGACATAAGCATCAGTTTTGCCTTCATAGGTCTTCAGAAGAATTCTTCAGCTGTGGCATTTTGGGATGTCTGACACCATCTTTTCTTCTGGGACATTTTGTCTTGTTCATTAATCTTTGATATCAAGTGCTTTACAGAAACCTAATTACATGACATCTCCTGATTCTGCCTTCCTCATCATGGCAGCAAAGCTCAAACAGATGCTGTGAGTTACTGAAGCATGAGGACGCTGCCTGCCACAGAAACCACCTCTCCCTGTGTTTTCTGTCACTCCCTTTAGGACATCCACCCAAAGCACAGTTGCTGGTTTGCCATTTCATTTTGCTTTGATTTTTTTCATCATCCCCTTCAAAAAGGCTCAGGGAAATATGGCTGCACCTAGAGGTCTTACAGAGTCCCTTACCAAGTTACGGTGCTTTAGTAGTACTGGCTCCTCCAGGGTTCCTCAATCTCACAGCAGCAATATTGTCCTAATAAAGCAGTTCTTAATGTTCTGGTGGGTCCAAGCCCAGAACAGAGACCAGGATGGGCAGCTGGCAGACTAAAGTGCATGTCATGTTCACAGGCATCATCTGCAGCTTGTGGAAAGAGCAGCTCTCTGGACTTTCTTTGCAAAGCTGAGTGTGCAGCACTCAGACTGGCCAGACACCATTTCAGATGCAGCTTGTTTGCTCCTGCGGACACTTCATCTGTCACAGCAGGAGCAGACAAACACCTGAGCTGACTGCTGAGCACCTTCTCTGCAGCCTCATGAGGATCAGCACTTCTGACAGGCTGTTCTGCTGCTGATCTTCATTCCTGGAACACACTCCTGAAGGGACTCCCAGCTTCCCATTCCCTCATGCATCTTGCTGCAAATCAACAGGTTTTGGGTTTTCTTTGTTCTGTTGTTTGGGTTTTTTTTTTTTTCCAAGGCCAGTGACTCAGACTGAACACACTAGGGAAGCCCAGCTGGAGCCTGCTCTGTTAATGGTGGCAAGCACATCTGCACATGCAGTGCTGAGACAGCACAGAAGCATGGGGCACCCACCCTTGCTCGGCTGCACTGCGCTGATGGCAATGCCACACCGAGCCTGGGACCTGGACCACAACCTAGGTGTGAGGCCATCCATCACTTGGTGCTGCCAACACAGGAGGATCAGGCTGTGTGGTAGGGAAACAGAAGGAGGCAGGCTGGACTTGCTTTAGCTCAAGTACATCTGCACCTCTGGAAAAGTACCAAGCACCCTCGACAGCTTGCAGAAGAATTGCTCCCTTGGGAGCTGTGCCTCAGCTTGCAGGCATCATCCTGCAGCACTCCCTGCATGCTGGAGGCTTCTGCCATGTCTGTCCTCTGTGATCAACTGACTGCCCAGTTACCCCCAATGAGCCTGCTCATGTATTCTACCAACATCTTCATTTGTCTTCCATGGTAGACTGGAGTCCATCCAGTTTGTGGAGGTTGGAGGCACCAAGGAAGAGTCAACAGATCTTGCTTTTTATTTACCAGCAATTTTTTCTCCCTTTTTTGGGGTTTTAGTTTTACATTTCAGTTGCACACAATCACTGTGGGTATCTCTGATTTGTTTAATTTTCTAAAACATGTATTTCTGCTGGCTTTACAACCCTGCTCACCTTCCTCTTTGTTTTCCATTTTCCAAATGTCCTCTATCTGTCATTCTTCTTCCCTTTAACCATCCTGCTCAGCCACATTGGCCTTTCATAATTTATAAACCCCTTTCCCATACTACAGCCTGCATTTGGACCCTTCTGCTACAGATCATTCAAATGAAAACTGGGTAAATCCAGCAAGGTGAATTAAAGTGGAAAAGAGCCTCTGTGAGGATGAAAGCAAATTGGAAACGGTCTAAACACGAGGAGTAAATCACACACAGGGCACTGGGTACATGATACAAAGTTAGCCCTGTTCAAAAGGCATCCCAGGAGGACACTGCCTCAACACACTTTTAACTTGAAGCTCAGTTTCCATAGGGTGCTTGTGATTTCTTGACTCACAGGTTAACACAGTGGCTGCTGCTTGGTAAAACCTTAACCAAGAGCAATTACTGCAGCTTTGGGTGTGTATTCAAACTCCTCCTCTTCCACTCTTTTATATAAACCAAAAGCAAGACCACACTAGCAGTCTACAGGTCAGGCATGCACCAGGCATCCACACTGAGGTTAGGAATCCTCATCCTGCCCTTATCTACAAAGCAGCAGTAATTGAAAAGGGATCTTTTGGGCTGCATGCCTTGCTAACCATATGATCGTGTTATGAGCTCCCTGCCTCTCGAATTATGGTAATGCCATTTCTAGTCAAATCACATTTCAGCACAGAACCTGTGCCACCTTTCATCTGTCCAGGAGAAGTTTGCCACGGGTGTCAGAGTAAGCTGGGTTGGGCCCTCAAAAGTAGGTCTCAGACTCCAGCTGCAAAAGGACCAGCAGATACAGCAGCTGAACAGTTCAGCAGGAGCAGGAATGGTCTGGCCCTGGCATCTGAAATCAGAAAGAGTTCAAAGTATTTGAACAGTATTTTAAGTACTGTATATTTGGGGCTTTGAAGAGCAATTCTTGTAAACTTCTAAGAGCAGAACAGTTGTCCCATGTTTGCAGAATGAGCTGACATTCTGGTGAACACAGAGGCACAATCCCCACTCCCTTTCCTTCTTGTCACCCATGCAACACAAAATCACAGAATGGCCTGGGTTGGAAGGGGACTCCAAAGGTCATCTAGTTCAATCCCCTCTGCAGTCAGCAGGGGCATCCTCTACTAAATCAGGCTGCCCAGAGCCCTGTTGAGCATCACCTTGAATATCTCCAGGGATGGGGCCTCAATCACCTCCCTAGGAAACCTGTTCCAGTGTTCCACCACCCTCGTGATAAAGGACTTGTTCCTACCATCTAATCTAAATCTCCTCTACTCTAGTTTGAAGTCCTTGCCCCTCATCCTATCACTGCAGGCATTTGTAGACAGTCTCTCTCCATCATCCCTGCAGGTCCCCTTCAGGTACTGCATGGTCCCTATTAGGTCTCCCCAAAGCCTCCTCCAGGCTGAACAACCTCAGCTCCCTCAGCCTGTCCTCATAGCAGAGGTGCTCCAACCCCCTGATCACAGCAACTTTTTATCTCAGGACATGCCTGAATCAGTTATAAAGAATAATAAAGCTAAAACCTACCAAAGTGGAGAAGAACTTTCAAATCTGAAAACAAACAAACAACCCAAATTTGTCTTTTCAGGAGGGATAAACCAATTAGCGCAGTGCCAATGGCCAGGTGGACACAGTGGCACACAGCCAGGGGAGAGGCACTAAGAATAACCACTGCTAGATGTTGCCAGGGAGATATTTACTGGCATGTCACAACAAAGGGAAAAGGTATTACAATACAAAAAAAGAGAAGTTGAAAACTAAATTGATCTCATCAAGGCCGCAGATGCACAAGGAGTAACATAAAGATGAGAGATAATTGCACTGTTAAGTGATTAAGTGAGAGGTAATAGAACAGCCTGGGCAAAATGGTAAAACATATAGTGCCACAATTTTCACTTCCATATTACAACACAACTGTCAAAAAGCAGAAACTAAAGGAATGGCAGCAGCCAGGCAAACCAATCTGCTCAACCTGGTTGAAGTGAGAGAGCTGGGGCTCTGCAGCCTGGAGAAGAGAAGGCTTCCAGGAGACCTTAGAGTAGCCTTCCAGTATCTGAAGGGGGCTACAGGAAGGCTGGGGAGGGACTATTGACAAGGTCTTGGAATGACAGGACAAGGGGCAATGGGTTTGAACTGGCAGAGGGGAGATTTGGACTGGATGTTAGGAGGAACTTGTTTGCAGTGAGGGTGGTGAGACACTGGCACAGGTTGCCCAGAGAGGTTGTGGCTGCTCCCTCCCTGGAGGTGTTCGAGGCCAGACTGGAGGAGGCCTTGAGTGACCTGTGCTAGTGGGAGGTGTCCCTGCCTATGGCAGGAGGTTGGAACTGGATGATCCTTGAGGTCCCTTCCAACCTTACCATTCTATGATTCTGTAAGTGGAGCTCTTGGAGAACTGAATATGTTTGGGTTTTTTTTTTTCCCAACAGCAGAAGTTATCACTTGGAAAATTGTCAGCACTAAAGCAAACACAGGTTTCACAATTTAGCCCCAAATAATAATGAGGAAGATATTTGTCACTCAATAAGCTCCAAAAGGGGCAAAAAAACCCCAAAACAAAACCAAAAAAAGCTACTCTGTAAAAAGCTGATTTATGGGCCAGTTTCTTTCACTGATTTAATTGATTGCACCTGGAAAATGCTTAGCTTGCAAATATTTTGGCAAGTCACTGTGAAAAACAGCTGTACTGCAGAGCCTGTGACTTGCAAGACACGTTGCCTGCCCCCCACATCCCACCTGCCCAGGAAGCTGCCAGCCCCTCAGCCGCAGGTGTGTGCCCGCGCAGTGCCAGGCTGGTTTTGCATGACTCATGTGGAGCTACAAAGGGAGCTCCACACTCTCCAGCTCATTGGCAGCTAATGCATAATTAATTAAACCTCAGAGTTCAGCCACATCTCCACACTGGCACTCAGCATAGAGCCACAGGTGAAGCTGTACTACACCACCTGATGCCCCAAACGTGAGCTTTGGGCTATTTGTGCCCATGTCTGGCACCAAGGTACTCCAATGTCCAATTCAGTTTCCAAACAGGATTAAATCACAGCAAATTAGCACATTAAGCAAGCTGCCTGCCTGACCCCCTGGCTTTGTAGGTGACATGTCTAACGAGCCCACCTGCATTTTTAACAGAATGCAATGCCAAAGCAAGGTCCAGTTCCTGAATAACAACAGATTACAGAGGATGGCAGCTGTCTCTCCATGAGGCAGCTATTCTGCCCCTGTACTCAGCACTGCTCANAAGAAGGGGAAGTGCTGATTAATTGCAGCTTAACAACCTAACAATAAAAATCATTTAGGTTAAAAAAAAAAAAAAAAAAAAAAAAA
>WBNM01023819.1:157177-194252 GCA_013399055.1 Ramphastos sulfuratus
CAAAAAAAAAAAGAAAGGGGAGCGGGGAGGAAAAAAAGGAAAAAAAACAAAAAAAAAAAAAAAAAAAAATCATAAAATTGCTATTCATCATTGGAATTACAACTGGAAGATAATGGCTGGATCAAATACATTGGTTTTCAGCCATAACTAGAGAACCACAAGTCTTGCCTGAAGTGGATTTATTCCAGCCTTTTAAAAGGGGACCTCTTTGGTCAGGGGCAAAATCTCCAGGTGGCAAATGATACAATTAAATGTTGAGGCTAACAAATATAGATTATTTACACTGATGAGATTTATGCTATCAGACAAATGACAGTGCAAACAGCTCCTGTGCTTCTATATAATCATAATGATCTTTTAATTAGACAAAGTAAACAGCCTGCTGGTTTCACCTTCCAGAGAAAAGCATAGGAAAAAGTTTTCCATATTGTAAGGTGAAAAATCCATGCAACTTCAACTACCTTTAAGTTCAGCCAGCTTCTTGTACATCTCTGAATGCTCTGCCAGAAACCAGCAGCCAGTCAGGTAAAAAAAAAAAAAAGGTTAATCTGAGCTGCAGAAGAAAGCATCACCTGGGCAGCCTGAGCAATAGCAATGTGATGCACGACACCTTGGCCACTTCCACTGTCAGGATTTGAAGCAGAGTAGGCAGGAGTTACAATTTTACCTATGTTTTGAAAATATCTTTGCTGCTAAATCTGCTTGGACTTTCTGCAATAACAAAAGCAGCTGCAGCTGATTAGAGACTGCGAGAAAGGCAAAGCTAACTCGGAGGACACACAAATTTCTTGAACTTCAAAATGACAGTGAGAACCTCTGAAAGAGAGGAGCAGCCTCTGCTCCAGTGAAAGTACACGGGGTTTATTCCCAGGGAGTTTCAATATCCAGGGCAAAGGCTTCTTTTGTCATTTGTGCAAGAGCTCTGAATCTGTCAGGCCCTGTAAAAGGCAAAGTGCTAAACGCTGCTCTCCCTGTTGCAGCAGTGTGGGTAGGAGGCAGGGTCTTGAGGATGACTGAGAAGAGATGCTTCCAAAATGCAGCGCTGTTCAAGGACATGTTCTAGGGATGGAGAAAAAGGAAGGAAGGGAGATAGATGCATGGATACCAAAACTCTCTGGGGAAAAGGCCAATCAAGGGGCAGAAGTTAGAACAACACAAACTCAAACGAGGAAAGGGAAAAGAAACCATGGCTGGGCTCCCTGCTGCAGTTTCCCACTCTCTCCAGGAAAGCACAGCCAGGGGTGGCTCTCACCTCCTGCCCCCTAGCCCCAAGAGCTGTAGCCTGGGAACAGCCTCTGAGGTTCAGGGAGCACAGGGATGAGAGCTGGCAAAGCAATCCTTCTCCCCAGTGAATACAGGCAGGGGTTTAATGTCCCTTTTTCAAGATAAATTTAGCATGAATATCTGTGGGCTTTAGAGGGATTAGAGGCAGGTCAACATCCAGTTGTTTAGTTTTCTGCCAGGTCCAAGATATTTTTAATTCCTTTTGGGTCAAATGAACTTGAGTACTGATTTTTTTTTTTTTTTTACAGTGAAGAAACAAACAAATTATTTCAGTCCACCTGAAATCATGTTTTACTCATTTGATATGAAATCCAACACTTCAAGTCTCAACTCAGACACTCCTTTAAAAACACAAGACATTGCAAAGGAAAGAAGGGAAATTGTTTGCTTCAAACCCACTGCCATGAAATCCTTCAACATTTTTAGGGTTTTTCTGTCTTCACCTGTGTGAAGTTCAGTGAAAATTGAGTATCCTTTATCAACAATACAAAAAATTCACCTAACTCAACTGCTGCTTTCCCCCACCTATTCCACTGCCCCCAAGGAACATAATTTCAGGCCTTGTGAATTTTTGTTGGGTTATTCACATATTACTAACAAACAAGCTGCACTCAGTGCTGTCTGCCTTGTCCTTCAGACTGGCTTGCAGCCTAATCAAACCGAGGTTGTTTGGCTACAAAATGAGCTGTAGCTGGTAGGATGCAATGCTCCTTGGCAGGCAGCAGAGAACCCTCTCACAGGGACAGATCAGACCTGCACCTCAAAGGAAAACTCTACCAGCAATTATGTAACAAGGCATTTATCTCCTGAATTAAAGGCAGTATCATTTTCTACTGTATCCAGCTTTGGGCCCCTCCATTTAAGAAAGATGTTGAGGTGCTGGAAGGTGTCCAGAGAAGGGCAGCAAGGCTGGGGAGGGGCCTGGAGCACAGCCCTGTGAGGAGAGGCTGAGGGAGCTGGGGGTGTGCAGCCTGCAGAAGGGAAGGCTCAGGGCAGACCTCATTGCTCTCTACAGTCACCTGAAAGAAGCCAGATGGGGTACCCTCACGAGTACTGCACTTTCTGGTCTACTTTTCAATATGTGTTTGAGACCTTTGGGGATCTCATTGCTCAAACGCACTGTGGGCACCCAGCCCTACAGGTCTCCTCCAACAGCTGTGCTCTCCAGATGTCCCTAGGACATAAACAGAAGGATATCCAGAGAGGGGGCACCAAGGCTGGTGAGGGGCCTGGAGCACAGCCCTGTGAGGAGAAGCTGAGGGAGCTGGGGGTGTGCAGCCTGCAGAAGAGGAGGCTCAGGGCAGACCTCATTGCTCTCTGCAGCTACCTGAAGGGAGGTTGTAGCCAGCTGGGGTTGGGCTCTTCTGCCAGGCACCCAGCAACAGAACAAGAGGACACAGCCTCAAGCTGTGCCAGGGCAGGTTCAGGCTGGATGTTAGGAAGAAGTTCTTGCCAGAGAGAGTGATTGGCATTGGAATGGGCTGCCCAGGGAGGTGGTGGAGTCACTGTCCCTGGAGGTGTTGAAGCAAAGCCTGGATGGGGCACTTAGTGCCATGGTCTGGGTGATTGGCTAGGGCTGGGTGCTAGGTTGGGCTGGATGAGCTTGGAGGTCTCTTCCAATCTGCTTGATTCTATGATCTTTGTGTAAGGCTCAAAATGGTCAGTGTATTCACTTTGCAGAGCATTATAAAATTGCTTTAGTGTTAATGATTACTCTGCTCTTACTACAGAGAAGGAAATCAGGCTTTGGGAAGTGAATGCACAATGTGCAGTAAGGACTAGGAAGCCTTTTGCACAGATGTGCACCCATAGAGAGGTACACACACATGTAATGATTGCTAAAATGAAAGAACTCTCTGTCTTAACAAGGTGTAACTGTGGGGGGAGAGTTGGTGGACAGCTCACCTGTTAGCTGAAAGGAGTCACACATACTGGAAAGCTGTCAGAAGCAACAGCAAATTGAGATATTAGACTTTTTAAAATTCAGTTCAATTCCCTTTAAGTGGTGTTAACTCAAAATGATGCTGAAAAGGCCAGACAAGTTCATGGCTGTTAGAAAAACAGTAGAAGCTCTTGCAGGTAAAAGCAGACAGCTGCTCCAAAGCTTCAAGTAGCTTCTGCCTCCTGAACTGGAACAGTGTGTGAAGACCATTTGGCCTCTAACTTGTTCATTTTGCAGAGTAAACAGGAAATGTCAAAGTCAACACCAAAAAAACCCTTCCAAATTGCCTTCAAAGTTGTTGCTAGAGTAATGAAAAAGTTAACTGAGAGCCCTGCTGACAGAAGTAGTAAAGGCTGCCAGTAATTAACACATTCTGCCTAACACTGATATAAAAAGGAGTCACACAAGATCCAAGTTTCCACAATAAGTTACAGGTTTTACCCCAATACCAACCTTGGATTAGCTGAGTTCTGTCACCTGTTTCTACCTAGTTAAGAGCTAAACAAGCTGCTCCTAGTCTAATGATTCTAAAAATGCCTGTGATCAGATGAGCAATGACCATGGGAAGAAGTGAAACAAATACCAAATCCTTCCACAAATCATCAGCTCTAGCACTACAGCTTATGTTTCATTTTAGAAACCAGAAGGCAAAAAGCTGGCCACAAGTATGTCCATCTTAGCACACACTGTGCTAACAGAAGCAGTAGCATGGTCCCCTCATCTGAAGCCAGGACAGACTCTTGCCTTCTTTCAGGTCCTGCTGAGCAAGAGAGTGTAACTCCTTCAGCTATTCAGCAGAAAAATTATTTATATTTTCTCATTACCTTAGAAAGAAGAGAAGTCTACAAAGCTAAGCAGCAAAGCTAAACACCAGCTGCAGAAATATAGGGACACTTTTTAGCATGGGAGAAGCAAGCCTGGAGGGAAAAGTACTACATCTTGGTAGCTGAAGAAGGCAGAGTTTGGGTGTCCAGGTCTCTTTAACAGATCATAGCATCTTAAGAGCATAGTTTCTTACCTGTCTCCTCAAGCAGCATCAGCACCACAGATTCTGTCTCCTTCAGCCTGCCTATAGAATCTGTTCATGCAGATCTGAGACCACAAATCAGTGCTGAAAAGTAATGCTTTTGAAAGCCAGAGAAAACAGCATTTACTTATCCAACAACAGTTATGCAATAACAGAAAGAGGTCAAAGTTCCACAGTCAATAAAGACTTTGCTTGGCTTTGGTGCCTTGGGAACCCCACTGAGTCCCCAAGCACTGTTTTGGACTTGCAGGGCTCTGGATGCTCTTCTGCAGTGTGGAAGCTGCACATGTATTTATTGAAGCTGACACTAATCAATATCCATCACTTCCTCACTGCTTTCAACTTTATTAGAAAAATTATATCAACAACTGCTACTGTCCCACTGAGCTTCAAAAGCAAGCAGAGGGTTGGTGATATCTAAGCTCTCATTGCCTGCTTCTGCAGTCTGTCTTTATCCAAGCTCCAGGCTGCCCTCAGTCCAAGGTTTTCCATCCGACCTTTCTTCTCTTAGGACCAGAGAATTTTAATTTATTACTTTTCCACTCTTTCCAATCTACTTCTGGCTAATCTCTCAAATTTCTGAAGCATCCAGAAAGGCTTCTTCCATTCTGGTTTTAGTCCAAGGTGCCTGAGTCTGAAATACTGCAGTGCAGCTGGACAGCTCTTATGTTTTGCTGAATAACTGGTCCACCAAAAAAAAAAAAAAAAAAAAAGTTTGGATTGTTCTGAAGATTTTCAAAGTGAAAGGCAAGCTTTGTGAGGGTTGAAAAAGAAAAAAAGAATAATTGAGAATAATGGAGCAAGGACTGATGTTGCTTTCAGTGAACACACATGCCACAATATGGCAGTGCCCAGCCAGCTCAAGCTGCCACAAAGAGGAGGATATGCAACAATGGAAGTACCTGGAGCTGTTTGTCTTCCAGTGACAGAAGGCAGCTCTAGCTTGTGAAGTTGCAAATGTTGCACAGTTAATCCATGCCTTAGTTCTCTAAGTATCACATGCATTAAATCAGTTAGCTCACAGAAAGAGCAGAAGGGCTGCATCTTGCCAAGGGACTGGAGTCAGGGAGAGTTTGACACAACCATGCAATATGAGGCAGATCCTCAACCCTCCAGCCCAAGAGCTTAGTTTTTTGCAGAGACTTGAAGCCATTACCTATTTCTTGACCCAAAAGGCCATTGGAAAGGCTCAGTATCAAAGTCTTTAGCAACACTTCTCAGCTGAATTCTGAGCAGCCAGCTGGGAAGGGGGAGAGGGCAACCCCACACCAAAAATCCCCATCACAAGAAGTCCCCAACACAGCAACAACAACAACAAAAAAATTACACTATGAAGAGAAAGGAAACAAAGCTGCTAGCAAAGGGGAAAACCTTGTAAAGGTGAAACCATAAAGCAGGACTGTCAAACTGTGCTGTGAAATTAGTGCAGCAACCATTCCACGTCCCAGGAGATTCAGCTACCTCTTCTGACCATCATAGCTGTGGGTTCTGCACTGGGGTTTTATGGCCAGGGGGCTAAATGTTTTCAGACAATTTCACTAAAATTACATTTTAAAATCCTCTGCTGGAAAGCAGAGTAACATTTTGGGAGACAAAAGAGGACATCAGTATTTGGATCACCTAAAGTCGGAGGAAAGTCAGCAGAGAACACAATGTCTGAAGCATTAACCTGCCAGGATTATTTCTTAACATCACAAATTTCAGGCCTATTTGAAGTCTCACCACAGAGAAACTAAGGCAAGTGATTGAACTTCCTTCTGAAAAGATTAAAACCAAACTCCTATACAATGCAGCATGTGGTCTTGCAGATACAGCCTGAATTCACCCAGGAGGGCTGCTGCCTGTGGTACAAACCCTCTATTGCCATCAGCCAAGGCAAAGAGAGGGTAAAAAAAATTGTACTTTCTCATCCAGTTGCAAATGCAGCTCCACTCTCTTTATTTCCCAGTCTTCCAGGCCTGGTTCAGACATTGTCAGACCCCACCTGCAGTCCTGTGTGCAGTTCTGGAGCCCCCAGCACAGGAAGGACATGGAACTGTTGGAATGGGTCCAGAGGAGGCCACGAAGACACTCAGAGGGCTGCAGCAGCTCTGCTCTGAGGACAGGCTGAGAGAGTTGGGGCTCTGCAGCCTGGAGAAGAGAAGGCTTCCAGGAGACCTTACAGTAGCCTTCCAGTATCTGAAGGAGGCTACAGGAAGGCTGGGGAGGGACTATTGACAAGGTCTTGCAATGCTAGGACAAGGGGCAATGGGTTTGAAGTGGCAGAGGGGAGATTTAGACTGGATGTTAGGAGGAAGTTGTTTGCAGTGAGGGTGGTGAGACACTGGCACAGGTTGCCCAGGGAGGTTGTGGCTGCTCCCTGCCTGGAGGTGTTCAAGGCCAGGTTGGAGGAGGCCTTGAGTGACCTGTACTAGTGGGAGGTGTCCCTGCCTATGGCAGGGGGTTGGAACTGGATGATCCTTGACATCCCTTCCAACCTTACCATTCTATGATTACTTGCAGCTATTAATTTCATCAAGGCCAAAAACATACCCAGTGGCCTGTGAACAGTATCCTACCCCACTGCTATGAGCCAGCTCACCTTCAACAGTGCCATGCTTACACCTTGTGCTTGTGACTCAGAAGAACCTCCAGAAAATCAGCACCCTTCCCCAAAGACAAGTCACAGCCCCAAGAGGTTTTGGGTAAGGAAAGGGTTCATGCCAAAGCACACCTGTGAGGGAGGAGAAGGGTTGCTGGAGTTTGGGGAGAAGGGTTGCTCTGTTTGGCAGATACCTGTAGAAGACATTTCAATGCTGGACCACTGATGGAAACACTGCTGAAGAACTGCAGGAAAAGAGGCATAAAAGAGGTCCTGATGGCATAAAGTGTAGGGGTCTGAAAACACATTTGGAAGAGACTGAGGACTGGATGGAGAGAAAGAACCAAGTGACAAAGAAGCAATGCCCAGCTCCTGGAGTGGGGGGTGCTGACCACAGGTGGTTTCACATGTTCCTGCCCAAGCAGCTGTTCTTTCTCAGGCTTTGGGTACAGCTGACTGAAGGGATGAACATTTCTACTAGGAATCCTAAGTAGCAGGTGGATTGGCAGGCAGCTGTAAAGGAAGCAGCTGAGTTAAACCTCTGGCCCTGAAGCAGGTGCCCAGGGATGCAGGCTCCATCTCGGGCTGAAGCTTCCCTGCTGCTCCAGACAGGGCTGAGTGCAGCAGGAGCATCGCTGCAGAGGCCTTCCCAGTCCAGGCTGGGCATTGGGGATCATCACCATGCAAGCAGCTGATAGCAACAAGCCCATTTTTTTTCTCCCCTCCCTAGAGCCAGCTGCTTCCTCAACATTCTCTAAGTCTCAATCCTCTAACATGAAGCTCCATAATTACAGATGTAGCACAAGGAGCAGACAAGCTGAATTAGCCTTCCGATTGCATGGCTAATTTATGTACAACTGCAGCAATTACAGATGCAAATTAAATAACTGTGCAGAAAATGGGCTTTATTAGCCATAACTAAACCCCAATAAAGCTCAGTAGCTTATGTACATCTCTGCACTGAATGGGCCTCTTTAGAATGGCAATTAGAAATGTGAGAAATGGCCAGGATCTTCTGTTTCCTAATCTGGAGGGTGAAGGGGGGGGGAAACCCAAATGAGAAAGGGATAAGCTGTCAGAGCATGTGTCTGCCTTCCACAGCAAAACCAACAGGAGCTCTAATTGGCAACCTTAGAACACATTGTTTTACAGACAGCAGTTCCATGCAGCTTTTAAACACATTATTTATACTCAGCCTTTCATGCCTGACGTGGCTGAGAAAAGTCACTTCTAATAAAACCATCTAAGTGCAATTAAGTTCAGAAGAGGCCCACTCTGGCTGCCTGGCAGGTTGGGATTTAAAAGTTTAAACTCAGAGCTGAGGAACACTGAGCTTTAACTTCACAACCCTCCTGAGATTTGGCAAGTTGGGGGCTTCTTAGCATCATGCCAAACAGGTCCAAGGCTGTGGAAAGCCTCTCTGGATGTTTTAATGCTGAAACCACTCCAATCTTCTGTCATTCGGCCTTAGCACGAGTGCTGCCACATCTAAGGAGCTGGTGCTAACCTGTCAATTTGTCTAAAAGCAATACAAAAAACCTGTTCCCATTAAATCAAAGCTAATCCTCCTGCAACTCCCTGCTACGTGTGATTAAACCCATTCCGTACAGACGCAGCTCAGACTGATGGAGAGAAGTTCACATACACCATGGCTGATGCCTTCCAAGGATTTTGCTGGCTGGCTTCATTACACACACACAAGTTAATCACTTGGGCTCTGCCCAGGGGTGACCCTTAGCTCTGGCCTGTTCCTGTGCAAGCACCTATGCACAGCAGGTCAGAGCACACCTCCTGGGCACAGAAGAAACACAAGGCAGGATTTCCAGCTACGCTATAGACAATTCCCACTATATACCACACATCCTTCCTTCCCCACACAGCTGCAGGTTTAGGAAGGCTCTGCTCCTCCTCAGCCACCTGCATACAGAATCACAGAACGTCAGGGGCTTGAAAGCTCATCCAGTGCAACTCCCCTGCCAGAGCAGATCACAGAGTGATCATCCAGATGATTCTTGAGTATCTCCAGAGACTCCCCAACCGCCCTGGGCAGCCTATTCCCGGGTTCTGTCCCCCTCACAGAGGAAAAAAAAAAACAATCCTCCTCATGTTTAAATGAAACTTCCTATGCCTCAGCTTCCACCCACTCTCCCTTGTCCTGTCACTGGGCATCACTGAGAAGAGCCTGGCTCCAGCCTGCTGGCACTCATTCTTTACATCCCAGGCAGGGTGGGACTGACTGTGTCCCTTCTCCAGGGTGCTGAGCATGGCCAGCCCCAGGGAGACAGAAACACCTCACTTCCCACAGGAGGCAGGCAGCAGACACCAGGAGGAAAGCACACAGCATGGCAGGGTTAGTGCCCCCTTGTCTGCAGGCTGCCCTGAAGGAGCTGCCCTCCTCTCCCCCTGATGTCCAAGGATGCTCTCCACACCCACAGCTGTCCCACTTTGTGATAGTTACTTCCAATACAGCATCTTCCTCAGTGCTCACAGTCATACAGGTGGGACTTAGTGCATAAGACTTACCAGGATCATTGCTATTCCTAGACCACTTCCCAAGGGAACTGGTCCTGCACAGAAGGACCTGTGCAGCTGCTGGCCTGATCTTCTCCTGCCAGGCCACAGCATGGACACTCATTCTGGATGCAGAAGCCTCCTTGGAAATTTAAATATACCACATCCCCTGACTTCCTCTTATCTCTTATGGCAGTTAGATCCTCAGACAACTCCAGCAAATTACTTAAGCATGACCTCCCTCGCCTGATTGTCTGCCAGGTACTCTTAATTAAACTGTGCATTCCCATATACACTCTCCACAACACCCTGAGGAGAGGTTTCCAAGATTTCCTCATTTTGTGTATTCCCTTGGATCATCTATCATTAAACAGCAATAATGATAAGCAAAATGAAAAAGACAAGAACAGTTTTGTATCTGCAGAAAGATAGCACACAAAGAGTAAGTAGCTGGAGATCAGTTACTGGGCTGGCCACTGTGCCTCTCCCCAAACAGAGGTCTTGAGATGCTGAGCACTTCATTACAGCTACTGAAGTAAAAGGTTTTCAAGCACCATGCTGATGATCATGGACTAAAATCTAAAGAAGATGAGTTCAGAACTTTTTTTATTTTTAATTGTAAGAAGGATGATCTATGAGGAAGAGGACCAAAAATATTGATTCTATTCATAGCTTAAATAATAGGAGCATTGATCATAGAATGGTTTAGGTTAGAAGGGACCTCAAAGCTCATCCAATTCCAACCCTCTGCCATAGGCAGGGACACCTCCCACTAGCACAGGTCACTCAAGGCCTCCTCCAACCTGGCCTTGAACACCTCCAGGGAGGGAGCAGCCACAACCTCCCTGGGCAACCTGTGCCAGTGTCTCACCACCCTCACTGCAAACAACTTCCTCCTAACATCCACTTTCAATCTCCCCTCTGCCACTTCAAACCCATTGCCCCTTGTCCTGGCATTACAAGACCTTGTCAATAGTCCCTCCCCAGCCTTCCTGTAGCCCCCTTCAGATCCTGGAAGGCTACTCTAAGGTCTCCTGGAAGCCTTCTCTTCTCCAGGCTGCAGAGCCCCAACTCTCTCAGCCTGTCCTCACAGCAGAGCTGCTGCAGCCCTCTCAGCATCTTGGTGGCCTCCTCTGGACCCACTCCAACAGTTCCATGTCCTTCCTGTGCTGGGGGCTCCAGAACTGCACACAGGACTGCAGGTGGGGTCTGAGGAGAGCAGAGCAAAGGGGCAGAATCCCCTCCCTTGCCCTGCTGCCCACACTGCTCTTGCTGCAGCCCAGCACACAGTTGCTGTCTGGGCTGCACTCACACTGCAGACTCATCTTGAGCTTTTCATCACCCCAGACCCCCAGGGCCTTTTCCTCAGGGCTGCTCTCAGCCATTCCCCACCCAGCCTGGAGTTGTGCTTGGGATTGCACCGACCCAGGCACAGGCATAATTTCCAGCCTTCATGACTAAGAGGCTCATATCAAAGGCATTAACCTTGGATTACTTTTTTCAATGTTGCAGTTCTAGATCCAGACGTTCCAGATTCCACAAAAAGCCATATCAAATCCCCAACAACCCTAAATAAGCCCCTGCCCTCCCCTTAAATCTGTGTTGGATGCACTGCTAGCCTCAGCCAGCACAGGAACATCCTGCAGCCACCAACTGCACCCAGCTCCACAACGGCAGAGCTCAGCACCAACTGCCTCAGCACTTGAAGGTAACAGCTTCCCTCAGAGGTGAATTGCTCTGGCAACGTTGAGTTTGTAATGCTGGGGACAGCCAAAGGACAGAGACTGCCACACTTCAAATCTCCAGCTGACAGGCACATCAGTGGGGCTGCAAAAGAGCAGCAGCAGCAGCCTGGGCCCCAGGAGCCTGTCACAGAGCCATACAAGAGTGAGCAAGGTAATGTAAGGCATGGGTTTGCTAATCCTGTCAAAAATCAATTTAAGGAGATTCAGGCTTTATAGTTATCCCAAGCCTAGTTTTAAAAGGCATTTTTAACTCACACCTTTGTTTCTAGCTGCATTTTGCAGCTGATCTGATTCTGGTCATAATTAATGCTGTACTCCAGGATCAAGATATATACAGAGAAACGATCTGGGTTGTACTTGGACTGATGCAACAAGATTATTATCTACATGCTGAGTAAAAGACTCTTTTGTTGGTGATGAGAGTCATATGGGTTTAAACTGGCAGAGGGAAGATTTAGACTGGATGTTAGGAGGAAGTTGTTTGCAGTGAGGGTGGTGAGACACTAGAACAGGTTGCCCAGGGAGGTTGTGGCTGCTCCCTCCCTGGAGGTGTTCAAGGCCAGGTTGGAGAAGGCCTTGAGTGACCTGTACTAGTGGGAGGTGTCCCTGCCTATGGCAGGGGGTTGGAACTGGATGAGCTTTGAGGTCCCTTCCAACCTTACCATTCTATGATGCTATGATCCCTGGAGGTGTTTAAGAGGAGGTTGGATGAGGCACTTAGTGCTATGGTTTAGTTAATGAAAAGGGTTAGGCAATAGGTTGGACTCAATGATCTCAGAGGTCTTTTCCAACCTGATTCATTCTGTGATTCTGTGAGAGAAATCAACTTGATTTTGTGATCCAAGCTTGACTTTCCACACCTCAGCACTCAAAGAAATGCTCTGTTTCTTACAGCACAATGAAATCTGGCAGCAGCTCCCCAGCAACGCGCACAGAACTCCAAAATGTCACCTCCGCAAAGTCACTTTTCAGAAGAGCACCAGCAACTGAACTATGCCATCCAAAAATTCCTCTACTGCAACCTAGCCCAAGGGATGTCAGGCAAATAAAAACTGACACATCACAGCTATCCCATTAAGGTAACACAGGAATAGCAGAAGAGTAAAAACAACAACGACAAAAAGCTTTTAATTAAAAGTAATCTCTTAGTAATGCAAGAAAGTGGTTGTTGGTTGGATGAGGACAGCAATGTGGGCTAAAGGGTTAGATGTTGGGAAAAGAGACAGAAGATGGAAAAACAGGAGTAGAAGAGTTATATACATGGACAAACTTTACTTCCTTGAAATGTCTAAAATAAATCAGAGATTAGTGTTTTGTGGAGCAGGGGATCTAGCCTGAGAACAGTGACAGTCATTCACAGTGGTCCAGAGTAGGGGAAACTCAGTGTGAGATAAATGAATTACATCACAGTAAATGGCTACATCCCCTTTGGATTTGGACCTTGCCTGAGCAGCTGGTGTGAAACCACAGACAAGGCTTGGTATTGACATCCCTGGTTTGTGGGCAGCACTTGCATTACCCAGGCAGGATGCAGGCTCAGTGCAGCCAGAAGACCTACTGAGATTACATAGCTAGAAGCCATCGTTTTCTTACACCGCACACAGTGCGTCTGGGTTAAAAATTAATGGAGAGTTGGGCACACCTATCAATAAAGACAAAAGTGATACTATGTGCAAGAGGCTCCTGTGCACCTGAGGAAGAGTCACTGTCAGTCTTTCAAGCAGAATGCCACAGACAGTTCCTTTGCCAGGGCAGCATCCCCTAAAGTCAGTTCATCACCAGATCGCATCGATCCAGGCCAGGGTATGCAAGGTCCAGAGCACACTTCCTACAGAAACTTGCCAATACAGGAGTCTTTTTAGCACTTAACAAAATCTCAAGTTAAGATTCAATTAATCTTCCTTCTGAAAGTACATCTACAAAAGCAAAAATGATCAATAGCCCCACCATTAAACTGCATTACTTTGCATAAGTAATTTGGGGCAATACATTAAGTAAATGAATGAATAATCCTTGAAATCTACACAGAGCAGGACAGCAGCTTGAGCAGTAAATCTCTGCTGGAAGGAGAACCAGCAAATCCAGGTAACTGCCTCTACAAGGCAACTCAGGCAAACCAGAGAACAACCAGTTTCACACTAGAAGCAAGTAGATTAACTTTAAAAGAGACCAGGGTAGCAATTTATAGCTGTGCCAGTTCTGGTGGTTGTTTTTTTCCTTTCCTTTTGGACACCACAGATTTCCAGTTTCGGCAGCCAGAGTTAGGTGCAGCTCTAAGCACAAAGAGCTCATTGATTCAGTATGTCTGCACTGTTTAATTCTAAAAAAAAAAAAAATCTTTGTACATTTCCTCCTTTTTTTTTTTTTTTTTTTTTTTTTTTGGGGGGTGGGGGGTAGTATCCTCCTAAACAATTTATTATGATTGCTTATTGCCAAAATAGAAGTGGTGGTTCCACCACTCTCAGCACTACTAAATCACTACTTAATGCTGCATGGCTGCCCTCCTTCTATGAAGGGATAAGGTGGTTTATTCAGAAGAACATTAGCATCAAACATTCCTTGGTTGTGTTTATAGTTGCTGGTTATTATTATTATTTTAAGAATTCTCTGTTTTCTTTGAATAGATTTCTTGTGCCCCACCTATGTTGTGTCAAGCTCTTGGAATCACCTCCAAGGGAAAGGGTCAATTCTGACTCATGAAGTATCCCTGGGCAAAAGCCAGAAGCTCTAAACATGAATTTTTCATTACGTTAATTGTCCTACTTTAGCCATGCTCCACGACTCTTCAGGATAGCTGAGAGAGAATTTTAATTGTGTGTGAAATATTCAGTTTTTCATAAGCCCCTTTCCTAACCTTTTTTATACTGGAGGGAGCTTCTGCCAACAAACACTACCTCTTAGCTAATGTTCAACTTTCTTTGTAATTCACTTTCCTGACCTTTTATTTTGACATTTTCACCTCATATATTAATTTCTGCCTGCACTGAATACTGCAGCATTATAATTACTAAGATATAAACCTCTCACCACATCTCTTTTTGGACTTGGTGAGAAGATGCTGTGTATCAAATAACAGCAAATTTCACATTAATCAGCTGGCCTTTCAGGAACACAGGCTGTCAGCAGCTGGGAGATGATCACACCTCTGTGCCACTGACCAGGGGTCAGAGAGCCCTTCTGCTATGAGAGGGCAATGTGAGGTACCCAAAAGAGAGAAACCATCCTTGCCAGAGCTCCCACAGTGCCTGTAGCTGCATCCCCAGCCTTGCCCTCACCCAGCTTCAGAGCAGCAATAAATCAAGCAGGACACCAAGCACCCTCCCTGCACATCCCACAAGTCCTACCACCCCAACAAGCCTTCAGTCAAGCTTAACAGTTACCTTTCTCATCCTGCTCTCTGCATTAATGGATATGGTGGGCAATGCAAAACACACTTTGCAGGGAGTTTATTCCCCATAGATCCTGCAGGTCTGACTGTGTGTTTTCACCTACACTTATTGACACAGCATCTACTACAAACAGGCAAGGTGCAGTGACACACTGAAGCAGCCATGTCCAGTAAGCTCAACATGAGCCAGCAGGGTACATGTGTAGCCCAGACAGCAACTGAGTCCTGGGCTGCAGCAAGAGCAGTGTGGGCAGCAAGGCAAGGGAGGGGATTCTGCCCCTTNGTGTCACCTGGTTTCTATGCTAGAAACAAGGCAGGGAAACTGCACAAGATGCAATTCAAGTGATCAGCTCTAGCCAGGTGGTGTCCATTGGACCTGACACCTCCCAAAACCATCCCAGCAGCATGCCCGAGGCTCTGCCACAGTAAGGTGGCATAGAGCAACCAGTGCTGTGTGCATCCCTGTATGCACCAATGTGCCACACCAGAGTCTGACCTGCCTCACCAGACAAGAGGAGACCTGCCCCATCAGTCACAAGCTGTTCATCAGATGTTCTCCATGGTATTTCTGATTCTCTGGGATAGAGATGAAAGCCTCCAAACTGCCCAGGTGATTGTAATACCCTGTGGTGACTTCCCTACAACAGTGTGGATTTCAGCTCTCCTCTACCTTGCTGACTCTTCTTTCCACAGCACAGCAGTGGTTAAAATAGCATCTTTCCAGGACAGGCAGGTGTTGGGATGAAAACTCACAGCAAGCAAGAGAGAAATTTAATTTCTCTAACTTCTTTCTAGTCCTGTTCCATGAGATACCATAAAAAGCATTTAAATGTTTTCCACAGCAGCTGCCTTCAGAAAGGCTCTTGGATGTGATTCCTCTAAGTACAATTCCAGCCTTTCTGGGTTTTTAATCTTTCAGCTGCACTGAAGGAATTGCAGGACCTTCACAGCTGTCACAAGTTTTTGATACCTAGACAGAAGAGGTTTTCAAATAACTTGTGCAGGCAGCACAGATGTTCTCGCATTGTACTCCCAGCTTCAATTCAGCCATGGCCCTTAGTTCTGTTATTTACCATGGAGACTGGTGAAAAAAATAATCCAAATATGTGGGTGAATTGAAGTAACCTTGTCAATAGTTCTGAGAAGTGGCTATGTGCTCAGCAGAGCAAGAGAGGCAGAAAAACACACCAAAGCCATTTCAGACATCATATGTTGTGAGCTGCACTCACACTGAAACTATGTGTCAGTGGAAAACAGCCACAGTTCTGTTATCCATCCTTTAATTTTGCTAGCCAATAAAGATAGAACTCAATTGTTTGTAGACAGACACAGCTGAGTATTCTTCATGTACAGATCTAAGCCATCATCTAGCAGTCTGAAGGTTAAACAGACAGAGATTCTGGAGAGATGCTTGATGTGCAGGATAGAAGGACACAAGAGAGAACAAGGGAGAGACAACAGCCAATTATCCACAGGCTGCTACATATTAAATACATCTTCTAGATTAGAAAACTGTGTGCAGTTCTGGAGCCCNGATTCTATGACTCTATAGGGACAACATCACAGAGCTGCTCAGCTGCTCCAGTTCTCATAAGACATTTCACATTTCTCTTCCTTCCTCTATCAAGGTCCTGTCTTGAGCCCAGTTTAGTGCTAGTCCTCAAGCAAAAGCTCCCCTCCAAAACCAACATGCACATTTCCAACTCCTCGCTAATAAGAGATTTCCCCACTAACTCAGAGCCACAGCTTCATCCTAATCTTTGGAAATAACCACAATGCAACTAAGAACATAAGCATTGCTAAGCAGACATCATCTGTGCCAGAGATAATCCTGTTGCTGAGAGGACTGTGAGGTATTTATCCTGCATTTTTGCTTTGCAAGACCACCAGAAGAGTGTTTTGTTAGCACGCCTGGAGACGCCGCTAGCCGAGCCGACACAGGGTATTTTACTGGACTCACATTCAAAAGACAAAGCAGCTCAAAACCCCAACCACAATCTTTGCTTCTAACTTGCTAGCAAGAAGTGGAGAGCTCACAATCCATGTCCCACTCCTTGTTAAATACCATTTCACATCTGCCTGAGCAGATCATTTCAAAGCTCGATTCCCGCTCACAGCAGAGCGATGCTCTTATGGAAGTGCTGGCAATGGGGAAAGAGCGAGCAACACAATGGCTATTTATCAGAGAACTTTGTGCCCATCAAAGCACAGCCAGGCCCTTTGGGCCTGTCCAGACAGCAGCACTGCTGTTGAATCACTGGAAGCTAGAGGAGCATTCAGAACCCAGGAATGCAAGTCAGTAAATCAGGCAAGGGAAGCTTCTCTTTCCTTTTACCATTAGACAAAACTCTGAAGCCCAGTCCATCTGGATGCTGCCATTCCAGCACAAGGCAGTAGTAAGGAACTTTCCCAGACTTGGCAAAGAGCTAATTAATTAATCTTTTGGGGATCTGTCCTATGTGTTCACTGAGTACCTGCAGGGTGTGAGGGACATTTCAGAAGTTACAGCTGTGACTACACACGTTAGGCTGAGCCAAATCTGGAACTCAGAGTGAAGCTTCAGTCAGCTTCATATGAAGAGTGTCATGCCCAAAGTCACAGAACCTAATCTCTAAGAACCATCCTGCCCCAAGAACGTAGAAGCAAATCTGGTTTTTAATTTGCAATTTTAAATTACTTTAAGAATTGGCCCTCCAAAACCCTTGGCACTGCATATGGCACCAGGTAATTTTTCCTTCTCACTAAACAACTGAGCTGTCCTCTTCGGCCTTCCCACTTACACAGAACTTGCATCTGAGGCTACTTTTTATTCTTCTGTTTAATGATGGACCATTTTTCTCTGTTATTCCTCAAAGACAAAAGTCTCCTGATAGAAGCAGCCAGTACTTCCAATCACACTGACCTCCTCTATGCAGCAGCTCAGCACAGACTGCCCAGGAGCACAGTGGATATCATCACTGCTGCTGCTACAGAAGGCAGCCCCAAAGCCAAGCCACATCCTTGTGTTCCCCTGCAGCATGGCAATTTCTGATGTACCTTGTACAAGGCAGGACACCAAGTGCCACCAATTATATCCTGTCACTAGATCAACACTTTGCCACTGTCCAGGACAAAGCCCTGGGTGTAAGAGGCCACCTTCAGATACCTGGCAAGTGGACACTCAGCAGGACACCAGCCTTGCTTTGCAGAACCATTCCTCCTTCATTGCTCACAGTGAGTATCAGAGCAGCAGTTCCAAGAAGATGGCAGGTGGTGCCTCACAGCAAAAATCTCTGCCACCTTTCCCAAGCACTGTCTCAAGGGAAAATAGATGTTTCATACTCATTTTGCATTTACATGTCATCAGTTGCTAGGATTTCTAATATATACCTATTTTTTTTTTATTCCTAATTTAGGGGTAATTGCATGACCTCTGAAACATACTCTCTTTCCAGATTACCCCCATTTGCAATTTCAGTCTAAATAGTCTTTTTTGGCAATATGTTATTGCCAATCAAGAATTACTCTGGTTCTTTTCTACCGGACTTGGGAGTAACTGAAGTCACTAAATTGCTGTTAAGGAAGACCAAAGTTAAACTTACCTACCCTCAAACACAGAAAGATGCTGTCTGTGTGGCTAATGAGTCACTATTTAAAACCAGGAATATATCCTGTGCTCTCCCAACCCCATATATTAACTAAAAGTTGGCTCAGCCACAGCATAAGCATTTTGCTTTGTCGAGAGTAGGAATGGCCTACAGTTAAGTGCAGTAACAGAGACTGCATTCTGCATGGAGGGAAATGAGTCCTGGGAGAGGCATACACACAGCCATCACCATAAAGCAAAACTGCCTGAGCCAAAGTTTGTTAATCTCTGCTCTGAGACATTCCCATTAAAACATGGGTCATAAAGCCACAGGTTCCTTCTGCCAAAACCAGGCAGCCTGACTGGCTCATCAGCAAGCAGAGCCATGGAAGACCTCGGTCTCTGTTAACAACCATTCCAACAAACCCCGCTTTGACCCAAAGACCAACAGCATTTCATGTTCTGCACCATTTCCTGAGCCAGACACCTGACTCTGAACCCATCTGCCCACAAACTGTTCTTGCTTTTGCTACAAAAGCAGGGGATAAACTCTCCCAAGACCTGAACGCTCAGGGTTCAGCTAAAGCCCTCCAAAAGCAACTGCCTTTGATATTCGTCATAACGTTCAACGAGATCCTCGCCCCTGACTCTACAGTAGGAGATAGTATAAATTTAAGAGATTGAATTAAGATAAGAATAAACAAGACAGAAGAGAAAGCTAAAGCCATTTATCACAGGTACACAAAAGAAATATCACTCCAGCTTCTAGAAATGATAGATTACCTCTCTCTCAACAGGCCCCGAAGGTCAGTCGATTTGAATTACTCTGGAGAGAGGGGACAGGAGAAGTCTGAAGCTGAAAATCCACCACAGAGAACGTCTAGACAGTGAGTCTTAAATCTCACACTTAAATCAACGGAGCTGCAGCTCAGCCGTCCCTGCCATGTCATCACACAGGGTGACAGACAAGTCTCAGCAAGGAGGAGCCTCCACACACCGCAGCAAAGATGAGCTCTGGGTACCCCAGAGGCAGGTGACAGTCAGTCCCACCCCACAGCAGAGATGTTCTGTCTAAATAGTACCACATAGGAGGGGTTTGAAGGAGTCAATAATGCTCTGCCCGAGCTTCCAGGTGGACTTAACAAGCACATTTGCAGCAGCAAAAGCAGAAGCAGCAGCCAAATTTTTAATCTACAGTTCTCAACATAGTTACAAGAGACCTGTATCATGACACCATGGTACAGGACTAGAAAATGCAGCCCTGGAGAGGAGCTGACCAAATGGAGAGCAGACATCCCAGTCCTGTGCCATCACAACATTCCCACCTCTACCACTCCATGGAATTATAGAAAGCTTAGGGTTGGAAGGCACCTCCAAAGGTCACCCAGGCTTGTTCTCTGAAGGAGCCTACTAGCTCTTCTCCACCTTTAATAACAGATGATCTTCCAGCTCTTAATCCTTTCAGTTATGTTCTGAATGGGGGTACGAGAAAATTCAACAGCAGCAGAAGTTTAGTGCCTGGCTCTCCCCACAGCAAAGAATGCAAAAACCCTTTTGCTAATTCCCAGTTCTGCTGGCTTTGCATTCCTCCTTCAAAAGCTGAGATGCAACATTGTGTGGTATGCTGTACACCAGAGGGTAAAAGCTGTAAATCGTATCACTTTGGGTGTTGTCTTCTTCAAACAGGATTTACCAGACCCCACTCACCTTAAGGAATGTTACACAGGGAAAGGAGAGTGATAAAGGCCATTAATGACTGGCCTGAGAACATGCAGGGTGAAGCAGCACAATAATGAATAGCATGGGACTCCTACCTCCTGGTCACACACACTCCATTCTTGTCTTTAATCCATGAAAAACACATTTAGCAGAGAAACCAGCAGGCATTAACTCAATAATAACAAAAAATTGATTCCTTTTGCCTCATTTTTACCTTTAAAAAAAAAAAAAAGTCGTTAATTTCATTTTTAATTCATTCCATTTTAATTCATTCCATTGTTTGTTCATCCTCCTCTACCTCCTCAGTTATATCCTTATTTTGTTGTTGGGATTTTTTTTTCCCAAATAAAGACAGGGTAAAAAAAAAAAAAAAATCATATAATCATCATCAAGCCTTAGTCTTTAATTCATTCAATTTTAATTCATTTCATTGTTTGTTCTTCCTCCTCTCCCTCCTCAAATATACATAGAATCATAGAATGGTAAGGTTGGAAGGGACCTCAAAGATCATCTAGTTCAACCCCCTGCCATAGGCAGGGACACCTCCCACTAGCACAGGTCACTCAAGGCCTCCTCCAACCTGGCCTTGAACACCTCCAGGCAGGGAGCAGCCACAACCTCCCTGGGCAACCTGTGCCAGTGTCTCACCACCCTCACTGGAAAGAACTTCCTCCTAACATCCAGTTTCAATCTCCCCTCTGCCACTTCAAACCCATTGCCCCTTGTCCTGTCATTGCAAGACCTTGTCAATAGTCCCTCCCCAGCCTTCCTGGACTCCCCTTCAGATCCTGGAAGGCTACTCTAAGGTCTCCTGGAAGCCTTCTCTTCTGCAGGCTGCAGAGCCCCAACTCTCTCAGCCTGTCCTCACAGCAGAGCTGCTGCAGCCCTCTGAGCATCTTCGTGGCCTCCTCTGGACCCACTCCAACACTTCCATGTCCTTCCTGTCTTTATTCTGTTGTTGGGATTTTTTTCCCCAAATAAAGACAGGAAAAAAATCATATCATCATTACCAAGCCTTAGTCTATGTCATTTCTTGGTGTGACTCTAATTTCACAAAAGATCCCACTGCTAATAAACAATTAAGCCACAGAGGAAAGCCACCTGGAAGATGTATCGCAGAAAGAATTAAACACCAATTTTTATCTGAGCTCTTCCAGGTTCTTTTGGCTCAGCAGCCAAAAAATGCAAAACTGTTCTGAGCAGTCTGATGGCTTTGGGATTTATGGGGTGAGGCTCGTAAATTTGGTAGCATTTGTAAGCAAATAGCAATAATTTGGCATAGCTGTTCCAGTGAGGACTAAAAAAAACCCCAAATGATTAAAAAAAAAAAAACCCAAAACAACACACAACAAGAAAACCAACACACACACACCAAAACCTTAAAGAATAAATGGGGAGAGAAAGAAACTAAGGGGTGGTGCAGTAATGAAAATGTCAGAGAATGTCACAGGGTGAGGGTAGTTATGGGAATAACAGATCCAGAGTAAATCTGCTGGAGACGTTGAGAGCTGGCAAGAGATCCAAGTGATAAGAAGCAGGAATGGCAATAACCTTTCATTCTCTGCCTATAAGTCACTGCAGCAAAGGCCAGCCAAGGCAATGTGGAAAGGCTCCTAGACGTGTGCTGGGAGCTCTGCTCCTCTCGACCCCAACCTGAGGCTTCTGTCCTACTTTAAAAACCACTCTGCTAAAAACATGGCACAGAGAAGCTACCAAGAAAATCCTGAAATACTTTGGGTTTTTTAGTAAACCAAGGCTTTAATTACAGTTTTCTGACTTCAGACATTCCAGCTCTGTGAAGATGTTTTCGCTTCTCTTCCAGATAGGGAGGCAAGCCTGTCCTGCTGTAAGTACAGACTGCTATTTATGGTACTGTGTTTAATTAGGTGACACAACAGAGAGACAAATGACCAAAGCCTGCCTTTCCCCCTAGCACCCTGTGCCACCTCTGAACACGCTCAGGAAGCAGTTATTCACCAGACACTAGATACCCACTGTCCCTGAGAGGTTTCAGACTGCCCTGATGGCTCACTGTTTAGTTACAAAGACAAGCAGCCAGTGGATTGTCTTTTCATTTCAAATCTGGTCGTTATTGCAGGGCTACAGAGCAGGTAGAAGCCTGCCCAGGTGCTCCACCAGTGCAAGCCCTACAGCACAAGTGCCCTTCCTTGGGCTGCACATGCTCAGCCAAACCTTTATCTACTTGGCTTCAAAGAGGAGGGATGCAGCTTTGCTAGAGCACAGGCAAAGGTCTTCTCTGCACTTGTGCCAAGATTCTTCTGAATTCAGAAGATTGTATGGAGCAGAATATCATCTCCTATCTAAATGTGTTCTACCTTTGAAACACATCTTTCTGTCTTCCTCATCCAGACCCAAAAGCCCCCAAAAAATGACAAGGACTGGCTGAGGATTTTACAGCTTGCTTCCAACCCAGAAAACCAGGAAAAATCTTCAATTTTGTCAAGTAATAAATCCAGTTCTGCAAAACTTGAGATGTTTCATAAAGCTTGGCTAAAATCAGGAGAATCACTGAGCTTTTTCAGCATCATCTGAACAGGGAAAAACTGAGGTTTGTTCATCACTAATTAGGGGCTTAACTGACATTACCAATGCTTAGCATATGTTCTTCCCTATTAGCTTCCAAGAACAACAAGAGGCTCGTAAGATTATTTTGAGCTTGAGTTGAAATAAGGTGAACTATATCTTAGGCCAATGAAGTTTTCCAGAAGGAACAAACATTTTGTTTACCCTGAAGTCCATGCTAAGACACAAAGTGTTTACCCAACTTCAGCACACACAGCCACAGGGCAGCCACATTTCCAGCCAGTTGAATTCAGCTTTATTCTTACTGCTTCACTTCAGCTGTTTCAATTTGCTCACATCAATCTAAATGGTGCTACAGGATATTATCATATTGCCCATTAAAGGAGATCAGTTTTTGAAGTTGCAAAGTTTTTCCACAAGGCAGTTGTATTCTGGTTATAATGAGGCTAACATCCTGTGGACTTGGCAAGATGCTTTCTCTAACACACACAGAGACCCAATATACAATACATGCAGTATGTATTTGTGATCAGACCTACACTGAGCCCAGGACCCCAGAAAGGCTAAAGGGAAGCTTTGTGGGGCACAGAACTTGCTTCACAGGAAAAAAAGTTAATCCTAGAGTGAATTTCTTGCCATATTAGGGTTTAAAACTACAGAATGCTCACTAATGTCTTTATCTGTAGGCACATACGGAGTTCCAGAGAACTCACTATGATGCTCTTACATTTAAAGGTTTATATGGTCAGAGGCTCAGATGTCATTATTCATGAGCAAATAAAATTTCAGAACTGAAAGGGACTATGGAAAATGTCAAATGCAGCTCATCTCACTTTCACCTAAGTTTTTAGTATCATCATTTCATCAACATCATTTCATGTTATTGTTTGTTATACCTGGGAAAAAAAAATCACTCCTAGCTTTAAAATGAAACAGTTAATAAAACAGAAAGTTGATTTATTAGATTTTTTTTTTAATTGACCTGGTTCCTACTGAAGCCATCAGAAAAAAAGTCATTGATTCCACTGGGAAATAGGTCAGGCCTTCAAATGCAGGCCAAAAAGGTAAGGTTTCCTATGAATGTAGAACAGCCTTGAAAGCATCCAGTGTCAGTTCTTCTGCAAATAGCAGGTGGTAGGACAGGAGAGGTCTCCCCAGGTCCTCATTAGGATCCACCCTGCTCACAGAGCAAGGGGACAGGATCAGTCACTTCTGTAACTCAGTCTGGATTTGGCATGTGCACCTGAACTGGAAACAAGAATCTTCTAATCTTCAGGGATCAGAAGTTTCATCACTGCAAGGTACTGCTACTTCCCTTCTGCCACACGCTGCTCAAATAGGCTTAACAGATGGAACTCTGCCAGCTCTGCTACCACCTTTGGTGTCCTTTGCTAGAAAACCAGCAGTGCTGGAATAAATAAATAGTTGGCACCAGGCAGACCTGGAGATAGGAGAAAAGGCCAGACACATCCCAGACTATTTGTAGTGTGTATTTAGGGCCTAATGCAGGCTTGGTTTACGCCTCCTTTTAACTAGTTAAAAATAGTATGAAGTTACAGTACTCTAAAACTCATTTAGGCAACATTTACATGGAAAACCTAATGGCCTGCCAGTGACCCAAGATGGCTGTAAGTGTGACTGGTAATAGAAATGAAAATTCACCTTCTTTTGATAAAGGACAGTCACCTTCATCATGACATTAGAACTTAGTCT
Organism: Ramphastos sulfuratus; assembly: GCA_013399055.1. NCBI lineage: Eukaryota > Metazoa > Chordata > Aves > Piciformes > Ramphastidae > Ramphastos > Ramphastos sulfuratus. Next base: position 181,197 of record WBNM01023819.1, read on the forward strand.
TAAACCAATTATATTTACAGCCTTGCTGGTGCCTTATGCCATGTCTGGTGAAGCACTTTTATCTATGAAAATCCAAACAGAAGCTCAGTAGCTTGGGTCTTCTTCTGAGGCAACTGGAATGGGCTGCCCAGGGAGGTGGTGGAGTTGCCACCCATGGAGGTGTTCAAGAAAAGCCTGGATGGGGCACTTAGTGTCATGGTCTGGTTGATTGGCTAGGGCTGGGTGATAGGTTGGGCTGGATGAGCTTGGAGGTCTCCTCCAACCTGCTCGGGTTGGATGAGCTTGGAGGTCTCTTCCAACCTGCTTGATTCTATGAATCAATAGGGCTGATGGCTCAAGCAGGCATGGCTCAGCAGGTTTTGAAAATGAGGCTTCTGCAAAGCTATTAAAAACTGTAACTTAGCAGCTGCCATCAGAAATGTAGGTCACCTGTTGCATTCAGTGGGAAAATAAGCAGGATGCTTGTTCTCAACTCTTCAAACAAGCCAAACTGGCTACCAAATGTGATTTCCCTTCCACAGGGTGCCAAAGTCAACTGTCTGGTGTAAGAGATGCTTGGGTTTGAAGCTGCTTCTGTGAGGGAAGATTATGCTCTAAGAACACCTTAAGGGGGTTCAACAATGAGGACATCCCAGGACAAAACTGAGAGGCATTCAGCATCATTTCTGGGGATGAAGGGCAAAAAGGAGGAAAAATTTTAGGTGCTACAGCTTGGCATTTGTAGCAGCAGATGAAATAGGAAACGCAAGAGCAGCGTATAAAGCTTTGAGATGTTGTAATGAAATCCTGACCACATCAGTCAAAACCATGGCTGTCTACCCCAGTGTTAGCAGTCTGAGCAAGACTTAGCAGCCTTGTACTTCAGGGCTGTCCCACAGCAGCATGGGGAGTGCTGGTTACCCTGTTGGAAGCCTGTGTTTGCAGCTGGGCTCATGTTTTATGTATAGGAGATGTAGAATGTCAAGCTGAAGAGCAGTGTCCACAGCCAAAAAATCTCCTGCAGCTCATCAGTGCCTGAAAGATCAACTAGGAAAACTCTTTTTCTGTTGAGGCATAGGAAAGTTTCCATTGCCATCAAACACATTTCAAAGTGATTCTAATGCAGATCAGGAAAAACACCCCAAAAATCTCATTTGTACTCTGTAGTCCTCTGTAGGGGAGGGTGAGGAGAGATTAGAATTTAGATTTGGTTCTTGAATGGCAACTATCACAGTAAAAAGTTAGCAAAGGAGCCAAAGGAGTCATTTATCTCTTCTCCTGGTAGTCAGTTTGTGCATTTACCTCTCACTGAAAGTGTCCTCTTTATGCTGTGCATGTGTGTCCAGGAAAAAGTCTCTCACCCATCCAGAGAGACAAATGCCAACAGCCTAAAAGTCTGCCACTGGAGCCTTTACCTGTCTCCCACAAACTCTAATTGCTTCCTTGGTTTCGCTAATGAACTGAAACTCTGTAACCTACATTCAAGCTGTCAGACTCTGCAGCCTGCTAACAGTCAGCAGCACCAACCCCTCTCTTCTCTGCATACAACATACACTGCTTTCACCAACTGCACTAGAGGAAACAGAAGCATTTTCACTGTCTTTGCATTTCTTAGACACATGTTGCTTTACTTGAAGAAAATATTTTTAACTGGAAAAAAAAACCAGATTAATTTTAGGAAAACAACCATGAAAGCAGGTTGGCAAATTTATGTGACAGAATACAGATGAGACCTTCATTAAAAATGACATTTCTAGCAATGAACTAAAAAAAAAAAAAAGTTTAATATTAAATCTTGTTTTCCCATACCCACAGGAAACTTCACTGCCAGATATCCTCCTGCCACTCACATCACTTGAGTCAAAACACTGCACTGAAACTCATAGCAAAACAAGTAAGCAGAGCAGGACTGCTTCTCTGGAGGCCTGAATGGACTTCACAGTATCACAGTATAGCAAGGTTGGAAGAGACCTCAAAGATCATCAAGTCCAACCCACTACCACAGACCTCAAGACTAGACCATGGCACCAAGTGCCACGTCCAAACGTGCCTTGAACACCTCCAGGGACGGTGACTCCACCACCTCCCTGGGCAGCCCATTCCAGTGGGGAATGACTCTCTCAGTGAAGAACTTTCTCCTCACCTCCAGCCTAAACTTCCCCTGGCACAGCTTGAGACTGTGTCCTCTTGTTCTGGTGCTGGTTGCCTGAGAGAAGAAAGCAACCTCCTGCTGGCCACAACCACCCTTCAGGTAGTTGTAGACAGCAATAAGGTCTCCCCTGAGCCTCCTCTTCTCCAGGCTAAACAATCCCAGCTCCCTCAGCCTCTCCTCATAGGGCTTGTGCTCGAGGCCTCTCACCAGCCTCGTTGCCCTTCTCTGGACACGCTCAAGCACCTCAATGTCCTTCTTAAATTGAGGGGCCCAGAACTGGACACAGTACTCAAGGTGTGGCCTAACCAGTGCAGAGTACAGGGGGAGAATGACCTCCCTGCTCCTGCTGGCCACACTATTCCTGATGCAGGCCAGGATGCCATTGGCCTTCTTGGCCACCTGGGCACACTGCTGGCTCATGTTTAGGTGGGTGTCAATCAGTACCCCCAGATCCTTTTCTGTTTGGCTGCTCTCCAGCCACTCCCACCCCAGCCTGTAGCTCTGCATGGGGTTGTTGTGGCCAAAGTGCAGCACCCGGCACTTGGATTTGTTGAACCCCATCCCATTGGACTCTGCCCATCTGTCCAGGCGCTCGAGGTCCTGCTGCAGAGCCCTTCTGCCCTCCAACCCACCAACATCTGCCCCCAGCTTGGTGTCATCTGCACACTTGCTGATGACTGTCTTGATGCCCTTGTCCAGATCATCAATGAAGATGTTAAAGAGGATGGGGTGCAGTACTTGGGTTATTGTCTCACTGAGCTCATGCACCCACAGAAGGATTCTGGGAATACTCTCCAAATCAGTGTCCTGATGGCCTTAGAAATCCACTGCAACTTCCCAAAAGAGAGAAAAGTAAAACCAATGAAAATAATTTCTGAAAAATGAAATGGAAGGTAAGGGCTTAGCTGGCTCCTGCCCTTTCTCAGCTGCTTCTTTCACCAGGACACACACTGGAGAACAAATCTGTACCACTAAGTGGGCAGCACTGCAGGTGAGCTGTGCTTTGAACGGGTCTTTAAGAGCAGCCTAGTGCCACTCACTTGCAACTCATGGCTGCATGTTGTGTAACTGGATGCAGAAGAGATACTCACCAGTTAGCATTTTAATAGCTCTTGACAGGTAAAAATGACAAGCATTTATGAAGCTACCTTCTTGGCTATATAAGCTTTCATAATCCAGCAATGTTAGCTGTGTGGAATGACAAAGAGAAGCTGTCTTGGTTCTTTTTTTTTTTTTTCCCCTCAGAAAATGAGACAGGATGGTTTGCCTTCATTCCTTTCTGGAGACCAGCAATTCCTGGTTGATTTCTCTGTCTTTTTAATAATAATCCACCCATAGCCTTTGCTCAGTAGTTCCTGTAAACTGGTTTTTGGGTTGAAATCCTGCACAACCATTTTGCACCCCCACCAGTGAGAAAGCCTTTAAAAATGTCCATGTTTGTGTATTTGTTGCACAAGCCATTTTTAAGAACTACCCACCCAGCACATCCAGCACAAAGGTCAAGCCAGCTGTGTACACTTTATCAAACCTTAGCATTCATGAGCTCCTTCCCATCCTGGAAGCTGTTGTACCAAAGGTTTCTCTTATTAAAATGATGTAGCTATAGTAGAATTCCCCTGCTGCAGCCAGCTGCAGAGCTGCTGTTATCCTTCCAGCTCTCCCTACATCTCTTGCACACCTTCCCCTGCAGACAACTCAAACTAGGTCACTCTCCATGCAGTGAGTCATCAGCTCCAACCTTAGCACCCGATGCAGCTAGCTCTTTAGGAATCTACTCACCTTAGACCCTATAAATAGACAGCAAAGAATAAAAAGGCATCTCCAGACAGTGATTCAGAAAAAGACACCAGTGCAGGTGCTCTGAGTGCTTTTGCAGAGGAGTTTCTCAGTCTCTGCTGACTCAGACAGAAGCCAAGGGACATGGTGTGTGTGGCTGTGTCTCAGAGTTAGGTGCTATGCAAAGTGCTTCTGTACTATAGTGACTGCAAAACCTGATGTTAGCCTTCATTTTGAACTCTTGGGGACAGCTACAGAAGGATTCTTGCAAAACAAAACTCAAAGAGTCCATACACAACTGTGCTCACATGTTTGCCCTTCTAGAGCCCACACTGCTGTCCTTGCTCCCCACCTGCCCAGTGGCTGGAGCTCTGCTGGAACCTCACCCTGGGCACCACTTGGGGCAAAACAAACTCCTGCTATCCCTACTACAGCCTTCACAGCTTTCCCCACACAAGAGAAGTTCCTCCAAGGCCCTTTCCTGCACCCCAAGGTTCACTTTCTGGCAGTATTTTCTCAAGCAACAACTGCAGGCACTGCTGTGTAAGCAGCAGACTGCCTGATGCTTACCCAGTTTTTAGAACCAGTAAGCCTAGAAGCTAGAAGGACATCAAGCAGAACAGACAATCTCTGCCCAGCCCACACTTGCTTTCACTGGATAGATGTTAAAACTTTGGAATTGTTTCCATTCACTGATGTGTCTGGAGGCCTTAACTGGTGTGGTTTGGTTGGAGAGTGTTATATTATCATAACAAAATTTGCCCTTTTCACTTTTTAATGCCTATTATTTAAATCCAGAACATTAAAAAATATTCAGTTATCACTTCTTTTCCACCAGCATCCAAGCTTCTGCTCAGTGCTGTTCTCTTCATCTCAAACCCAGCAAATTTCAGCTCATTGTAACTACTGGTTGGTTAGTTAGCAGTGTGCTGTTCAGTTAACTGTAAGCCAACACACAATCATTAGGGTTGGAAAATACCTCTAAGATCACCAAGTATAACCCAACAGTACCATGACCACTAAAACATGGCTCACTGTCTCCAACATAGCAGACATCATTTATTTTTTCAGTAGGTTTTCATTACACCACTTAAAATAGAGGCTGTGGAGAGCAAGATGTCTCTTATGGCAAATGCTACTCTCTTCAAATCATAGGAATTGTGTGTAAATTGAGAGAATTCAAATCCCAGAAGACAAATAACTGCCCTACCCCTAGGACTGAAGCAGAGATTGTCATAAAAATGGCTACAGGCTTCTCAGGCCAAAAGAAAAACCTCAACGACTTCATATTTTCCTGCATTGTCTCCTTATATTGCAGTTTAAAAACAACATTTCTTGAATGAAGGAAAAAAATCAGTCAGAGAAGCTTAGACTGGCATTTCTACCCATAGCATAGATACAGCACATCCATAGCATGCATATAGATTAGTCAGCCTTTTCCAGGAGTCTGGAGAACACCAATGATTTCACTAAGCTCTGGATTAACTCCCACTGGAAGTATTTCAGGAGTCAACTGCTTCCCAAATATCCCTCAGAAAGCACTTTGAATCATATCAAGTCCAGCAGGAAACAACAGTAAGTCCAGATTGTCCTTCAGTTCTCTACTACAGACAAACAGAAATCCTCTGTGTCAAGAGCTGGTGGATGAGAAGCTCAACATGAGCCAGCAGTGTGCACTTGCAGCCCAGAAAGCAACCAGAGCCTGGGCTGCAGCAGAAGTGTGGCCAGNGTGATGCTGTAATTCTAAGAGCACTTCTAAGGCAGCAGAGTCAAAGGTTGGGTCAGCTACAAAGGTCATTTACTGGAAATGTTTTAACTAATGCTGGTGCAAGCTTAACCCTGATCCCTGGTGCTTGCACATAATGATGCAATTTTAATGAGCTGCTCACATACTCCTTTTTTCCACTGATCCCCTGACCACACAAACTATAAGCTTGTTTAGACATGAATCCGAAGAGGGCAGGGAATCATTTCCTGAGGAATTTTTTGAAGACATGCTGCAAAAGATGAGAAGTGTGTTGAAAAGTGTCTAAGGAAAGAATACAAAGGGAAGTGCTGGAGAACTGAATTCTGCTCTATTGTGTACCCCACAAAGCTTGTCCTCAGCAGGTACCACTAGGTATATGCTCCTCGTTTAGTAGCCATCTGGCTCCAACCATCAGCCTTTGATTTGCAAAAGCCTCAAGCCTGCAAGGGAGCCTTACTGATGCTCAGTGTGCTTTGGATCTTTAAATCAGTTTATAAAGGATGCCTCAAATGGGCCAGCCATAATACAAGGAAAGTTTAAGCTGTAACCACTGGTTACTCAGTTCCCTCCTCTAAGATGTGGAAAAAACACTCTTCATGCAGGGGGAGATGAAAACAGACACATTAATGGCTGTGAAACATTCAGGCAGAGCAGAGGGGAAAAACCCTGAAGGAAGTTCAGCCATCAGAGCAGGGAGTGACAAGAGATCAGGAATGAAGGTATGAAGAGACAGCCTGAACAGCAAAAAGAAAACAAAATCCTGAGGAGATACTCCACTGGGGAGGCTTCTTTACCCTACTCATCAAGCAGGATCTGAAAAAACATTGCCAAAAGCCACTCTGGCTGAAGCCTCCAGTGGCAGTGACAGGCACCTGACACACACAAAAAAGCCCTTCAGCCCAAACCCCTAAAGTTTAGCAGATTTTTAAGCAGAATGGAATCAGAGTTCAGTAATAGGAAGCATCATGTAGCTGATACTACCCACTCTGCTTACAACTCTGTCAGCTCTCAAGATAAACCACCAGCTCCAAACTGCCCACACAGAGATTCATTGAGCCGCCAGGAGGAAAGTTCCATGTCACTTTGTTCAGGGGAAAGTGTGAAATGTATCATATGTCTTTTCTTTTTTTTTTTTGCTTTCCCTTCTCCCCTGACTTCAGGCTGACAAGCACAAATTAAAATTTCACACCCAGCTTCAAGCAGGGAGCATGAAATCCTGATTTTGAGGATTTAGGTAGATTTCTCCAGGATTAAACAGGCGGCAGCTGCCCAACTCAGCACCACTGAGCCTGCCCTGCTCTGGGGCAAACTCTTCTTGGTTCTAACAGGGAGAAAAAGCACACAGAGCACTTCCTATGAGCATTAATGCATGTTGCTATTTTTATTACTGGCATTAATTAAACAAGATTGGAGGGCTGCAGCAGCTCTGCTATGAGGACAGGCTACAAGAGTTGGGGCTCTGCAGCCTGCAGAAGAGAAGGCTTCCAGGAGACCTTAGAGTAGCCTTCCAGTGTCTGAAGGGGCCTACAGGAAGGCTGGGGAGGGACTATTGACAAGGGCTTGCAATGACAGGACAAGGGGCAATGGGTTTAAACTGGCAGAGGGGAGATTTAGACTGGATATTAGGAGGAAGTTGTTTGCAGTGAGGGTGGTGAGACACTGGCACAGGTTGCCCAGGGAGGTTGTGGTTGCTCCCTGCCTGGAGGTGTTCAAGGCCAGGTTGGAGGAGGCCTTGAGTGACCTGTGCTAGTGGGAGGTGTCCCTGCCTATGGCAGGGGGTTGGAACTAGATGATCCTTGAGATCCCTTCCAACCTTACCATTCTATGATAAGATTTTTACTGAAAAGTACCCCTCAGATCAACCCAGTTGAGGTCACTGACACTACATGAGTGAATGGATGGTTCTACTTCTAAGTGCAACAGAAGCCACTTGCAGAGTAGCCAAAGATAACTAGAAGATACTTAGAACATGTAAAACTTAACACACAATTAGCATTCAGCATATATTTAGTGTAATCTCAATGAAGCCAAGGGCTTTGGAGAGTTTTGGAGCAGCACCAGTGTAGTTGAGAGAAGTTACTGTCTCAGGAACCCTTGAAAAGCCTCCATATGAAACAGAGAGAGAGGAGGAAACTGCTTATAAACATGTGAAGGGTGAGCATCATGAGGACAGAGCCAGGCTCTGCCCAGTGATGCCCAATGACAGAAGGGGCAATGGGTGCAAGCTATAGCAGAGAAGGTTCCACATGAACATAAGGAAAATCTTTTTCACCGTGAGGGTGACAAACACTGGAGCAGGCTGCCCAGAGAGATTGTGGAGTCTCCTTCACTGGAGACATTCAAATCCTGGATGCCTTCCTGTGTGACCTGCTCTAGGTGATCCTGCCCTGGCAGGGGGGGGTTGGACTGGATGAGCTTTTGAGGTCACTTCCAACCACTAACATTTTGTGACCCTGTGAATTCAACATCTAAGTTACTAAGGTTCCTGACTGTGATTCTATCTCTGAGCCATTTTTTAACTCAGAGTGAGGCTGCCACCACACTTCTGGGAAAGTATCCCTTGAAGAAAACACCACCCCCCAACATCAGGATGGCACTGCAGGATTAACAGCAGCATCCTCCACACTTGAACACTGCTTTGTCCCAATTCCCAACCTAAGTCCCAGCCTCGCTCGCTCAGGATGTTTTAATCACTGAGACTTACTCATGTGTTTGTATTCCTGAGTAAGAGTCACTTCTCCTTCCAAGCACCACCAAACCACAGCAGAACATGAACCCTGCTCAAGGACACACATTTACTCAGCTGATAACTCTGCTGCCAAGCTGCCTACCCATTTGCTTTATTTTTCTTTTCTGGAGGGTGTGGAAATGTTTGTTCACTTCAAGGCATCCTTCTGGTTTATTGTCCTAGATCCCTTACCTTTGGGTGATGACTATCAATACAAACAACACTGTAGGCACTGGGATAAAGTTGCCTTATCCCAAGCAGAATTTGTCTTCCCACAGAACTAAGTTACACAACAACACAAGCCAAGTTGCATCATTTTAACTGCAGGAGGTTACATTAGTACGTTGTTGGGGGGGGGGGGTGGGGGGTGGTGTATTTATATAAAGATGAAGGGGAAAAAAAATAATCATCTACAGGAACTAAAAAGTACATCTTGATTGAAAGATGGCTGAGACAACCTGATAACAGCTTATGTGTCTAGAAAACACTGGCACATGGAAGGGAAAGGACTTTTTTTAAGAAGAAGGTGGGTGAGGGCTAGCAATAAAGGATAGATTGTGAAAAATTATTAAACCTAGACCCAAGAAAACATTTTAAAGCAGTGAGATCATTTCGACTACAATGTAGGCTCCAAGTGCAAATTGTTGAATTTCTTTCTCTGGATGTTTTTCATACAATCATAGAATGGTAAGGTTGGAAGGGACCTCAAGGATCATTTAGCTCCAGCCCCCTGCCAGGGGCANACAAGCCCTTGTCAATAGTCCCTCCCCAGTCTTCCTGTAGGTCCCCTTCAGATACTGGAAGGCTACTCTAAGGTCTCCTGGAAGCCTTCTCTTCTCCAGGCTGCAGAGCCCCAACTCTCTCAGCCTGTCCTCATAGCAGAGCTGCTGCAGCCCTCTGAGCATCTTCATGGCCTCCTCTGGACCTGCTCCAACACTTCCATGTCCTTTCTGTGCTGGGGGCTCCAGAACTGCACACAGGACTCCAGGTACTGTTATAAGTACCTTTTTGTTCTAAGTCTGACCATTGCACAGGAGGAAGTGGTGGAACATGGGCTCGGGGGGCACCAAAGAACCGAAGAGATCATTTCCATAGTAGATAGAGGATATTGATACCATAGCGCAAGTGACCTCAGGGAGCTGGAGTATTTGGCTCCTGAATCACACAGAAGAGATAAGCATCTCACATTCTAACCACATCTGGAAGGTTTTGCTCAGACTGAAAAATCATCCATCAGATGGGCAGGCAGAGCGGTGCGAGGCAGGGAGACAGATGCGGGGAGAGAGGACTCCTTTGTAAGCAGCACCAAGCGGCCCTCGGGGGGAACCCTCCGGGGGAACCCTCCGGGGGGACCCTCCGGGGGAACCCTTCGCTTCTCTGGGGTACGCTGACATTATCGAGTACACTTCCTGCCCATTTGGTCAGAAGGAGTGAACATACAGAATGGAAAGAAACAGCATCTCAAGGCAAGAAAAATGTGAGAACATCAAGTCAAGAAACAGATTGGAAATCTCAAGTCAAAACAAGACTTCCACTTCAGTTCAGCACACCGATATTAAACACTCTAAGCCAGGAGGAAAAATACAGCCAAAACCAACTAACGGCAAGGAAAATGTCTTCAACCACATGGTTTGACTGAATGCTTCTCCCCTTCATGCAGAGAAAGCTGGTATGAGGAAATCTGTCCCATCAAGAACCAAGAGCCTTCATGATAATTTAAAAAGTCAAACTACATTGACTTCTACTTGGATAAGAATGGTTATAAAAACAAAATAGGCTCTGGTTTGAGCCAAAATTCATTGTATTTTTCCAGAGGGGGGGGGGAGGGAAGGAAAAAAAAAAAGCAGCCAACAACAAAACATGAAACAGAAAAAAAAAGATATACCTTTGTGGGTGGCCTCCTGCAAAACTGGCAGAAGAAACCCACTCCTTTCCAGTTTTACTTCTATATTCAGACATGTTTGCATAACTTTTGCATTTGGAAAGGATCTTTTCATATTTCAGGGGAAGATAGTTCTAGTAAGGAAAAAAAAAACCAACCTTTACCCAATAACAAGTTCCTTTTGTGTTCTTCATTTTTAGTTTAGCCAAGAAAGCTTCCTCTTGTTCAAAAACATAATCCAAAAACCACTGAAATTTGATTCTTATCAAACAGAATCCTTCCAGAGCTCTTGAGAACAGTACATCCTGGAGACCAAGGTTTTGGCATTAGCTTGTTCATCCAGGCTTCCTCCTCCTTCTGCTCTTTATCTTCCCAGAACTTTTGCCCAGGTGGAATTAGAGAACACTGGCTGTTTGTCTCACATTTCTATATGTCCAGATGTCTCACCAAGCTGCTGGTGTTTTGGACCACTCCTCCATGGAAGAGCACTGGTCAGGAGGTAACCAACTCTGTAAGTGCAATAAACCCAGTGCAGCTGCACTGTACTGGAAGAAGAGAGCTACACATGTGCCCAGTAAATTTGAGACATCCTTCAGCATTGTCTCACACGTGCAGAACATGCCCTAAAACTCCTGAGCATGTTCAGCAAGCAGGACACAACTGGTATCTTCTACTGGCTTTACAGTGTTTAGGTGGACCAGTGGCACAGGACACACACACACCAAATCCCACACATCTTACTTATTAAACCAAACAAAACATGGGACACAGCAGATCCACTTTGGTCAAAGCACACACAGAGAATTGTTTGGAAAATCCTGGACAGAAAGATGACACCCAGGGCCTAGCAGATTTGCCCAAGTGCTATTAAAATGCATCAACAATCAGATGTCACTGAAATTCTGTGTGAAACTCAATCATTTAGCCATAAGGATATAGACTTCTTGCAACATACAGCTAAATCAGCAAAGAACAACACTTCAGATTGGAAAGCAGATTGGCAGAATTGAGTTTTTTGACACTGCTTAATTAAGCTGTGCTGCTTTTCACACCAGGATTGCCAGCAGAAGGCAAAACATATTGCCAGCATACAGCTCTCTCTGCAAGCAGACAGTAAATGGCACTCCTTCTCCACTTCCTCACTCTGCTACGTGCTGTTCCACCTTGCCTACCACCCTGGCATGGAACCATTAGGCACTGAGTGTGCACCAGAGCTGCTCTTCCTTGGGAATAAGGTGAGTTCTGATGTCCTCACCCAGCCTGCCCCTGGTCCTGGCATTGCAAGACCTTGTCAATAGTCCCTCCCCAGCATTCCTGTAGCCCCCTTCAGCTACTGGAAGGCTACTCTAAGGTCTCCTGGAAGCCTTCTCTTCTCCAGGCTGCAGAGCCCCAACTCTCTCAACCTGTCCTCATAGCAGAGCTGCTGCAGCCCTCTCAGCATCTTTGTGGCCTCCTCTGGACCTGCTCCCACAGTTCCATGTCCTTCCTGTGCTGGGGGCTCCAGAACTGCACACAATGCATGTCTATACTCTAAGCACAAAAGTTTTCCCTGGCAAAGGGCAAGAGCATTAAGCAATGAGAGCACCTGCAGCAGTGGCATATGGCTTTAGACTCCTCTGCAAAGGGAGAGCAGATCCCAGCCTGGATTTGCACAGCAGCTTCCTCTTCCAGCATAAGTTCAGCACTTCCAAGAGAAGGAACTTCACCCTGAGCTCTTGGCAGCATTTCTGAAACATCTTCTTAATCACTTTGTGGGCTTTAAGAACAAAAAGTGAAATGAAATTAAGTGCAAAGACTTACCCTGACTTTAATGACAAAGGTACTTGTGAGGGGGAGAAACAATGGGAAAGCAGCTAAGAAAGATACAGAGGTCAGGCCAGAAGCTTCAGAGCATGTAGGTGCCTTGTTGATTCTCCCTTCAGATCCTGACACCAGTACAATTTCCTTCTGGAGAGCCCTCTGTGGAGGCTGAAGACAGTAATTGCTCCTGAGTATCTAAACAACTTGAAGCTTGTTTCAAAGAACTTGAAGTATTTATTATAATTGAAGTGAGAAAGGTATCTGCATGTGACAGTGACTTCTGGAAGAATGGGGAGAGACCAATATTGCAACACCCTGCTGGTGTTAGTGCCCAGTGAAGTACATCTCCACCCTTCTCAGCTACAACACAACTGAGAGCTGCTTTGGTTGGATTTAATGGGTATTTTAGGATCTGAGGAGCAAAGATTGCCTTTTGCTTTGTGTTTTGAGCCAAATTCGTCCATGAATGAGAAATTCCCCCAATTGCTAACACAGTGATATCAAATTCCTCCAACAATTTCACTATATATTGGAAGAAAATAAAACAAGAGCAGCAGAGGCCTCATGCAACATTACTTCTTGGTATACAGTGGTCAGAATACTGAGGTTGTATGACTGGTTCCTTGAAAAACATGGATGAGAAGCCTGAAAGTTAATAGAGTATCTGGGAAAGGTGGACATCACCTGGAGACCTAAATGAGACCAATTAACTTTTGTTTAAAAAAAAAGTGGTTCAGCTGGGTGAAACAAAACAAAGAAATGGCAGAAGAAAGCAGTAACAAGAGAGCAGAGGAGTAGAAATGTTAGACTTCTCAGTTACACTGTAGAGCTGAAATGGTTTGGGTGAACTGCAGAAGCACACAGAACAGCCCAGTGCTAATTCAATCACTTACTGAAACCAGCTGAGCAGCTGTCAGGAAATTGGAGCAGAGAGACAAGGAGATGGCACCATGACACAAACACAAAGCACCTGACAAACCTGGTGGCCTGCT